>JAHDVE020004355.1:0-100557 GCA_022606495.2 Halesus radiatus | reverse complement strand
AAAAACTCCTGACCGTGAGGGTGAAGACGACTCCACCAAGCCCGATGAACATATTGAAGAAGCGAAAGCACCATTGAAAGAATCATCACCTGTTGCGACTGCCCCTGTAGTCGACGATCGAAAACTATCAATCCAAAGTGTTACTGGTGTTTTGGATACGTCACCTGCTGCAAAGAGTCCTACTCCGTCAGTCGCAGGGACTAAAACTCCTGACCATGAAGGTGAAGACGACTCCACCAAACCCGATGAACATATTGAAGAAGCGAAGGCACCACTAAAAGAATCAACACCTGTTGCGACTGCCCCTACAGTCGACGATCGAAAACTTTCAATCCAAAGTGATACCGGTGTTTCAGATAAGTCACCTGCTGTAAAGAGTTCTACTCCGTCAATCGTGGGTACAAAAACTCCAGACCATGAAGATGATGACGACTCCACCAAACCCGATGAACATATTGAAGAAGCGAAGGCATCATTGAAAGAATCAACACCTGTTGCGACTGTCCCTACAGTCGACGATCGAAAACTTTCAATCCAAAGTGATACCGGTGTTTCAGATACGTCACCTGCTGCAAAGTATCCTAATTCGTCAGTCGCAGGAACAAAACCTTTCACCGTGAGGGTGAAGACGTGACTCACCAAACCCGATGAAATTATTGAAGAAGCGAAGGCACCACTAAAAGAATCATCACCTGCTGCGACTGCCCCCTACTGTCGACGAGATCGAAAACTTTCAACCAAAGTGATACCGGTGTTTCAAATGTCACCTGCTGCAAAGAGTCCTACCTCGTCAGTCGCAGGAACAAAAAACTCCTGACCGTGTGGAGGGTGAAGACGACCTCACTCAAGCCCGATGAACATATTGAAGAAGCGAAGGCACAATTAAAAGAATCAACTGTTGCGACTGCCCCTACAGTCGACGATCGAAAACTTTCAATCCAAAGTGATACCGGTGTTTCAGATACGTCACCTGCTGCAAAGAGTCCTACTCCGTCAGTCGCAGGAACAAAAACTCCTGACCATGAAGATGATGACGACTCCACCAAACCCGATGAACATATTGAAGAAGCGAAGGCACCATTGAAAGAATCATCACCTGTTGCGACTGCCCCTGTAGTCGACGATCGAAAACTTTCAATCCAAAGTGTTACCGGTGTTTCGGATACGTCACCTGCTGAAAAGAGTCCTACTCCGTCAGTCGCAGGGATTAAAACTCCTGACCATGAAGGTGAAGACGATTCCACCAAACCCGATGAACATATTGAAGAAGCGAAGGCACCACTAAAAGAATCAACACCTGTTGCGACTGCCCCTACAGTCGACGATAGAAAACTTTCAATCCAAAGTGATACCGGTGTTTCAGATACGTCACCTGCTGCAAAGAGTCCTACTCCGTCAGTTGCAGGAACAAAAACTCCTGACCATGAAGATGATGACGACTCCACCAAACCCGATGAACATATTGAAGAAGCGAAGGCACCATTGAAAGAATCATCACCTGTTGCGACTGCCCCTGTAGTCGACGATCGAAAACTTTCAATCCAAAGTGTTACCGGTGTTTCGGATACGTCACCTGCTGAAAAGAGTCCTACTCCGTCAGTCGCAGGGATTAAAACTCCTGACCATGAAGGTGAAGACGATTCCACCAAACCCGATGAACATATTGAAGAAGCGAAGGCACCACTAAAAGAATCAACACCTGTTGCGACTGCCCCTACAGTCGACGATAGAAAACTTTCAATCCAAAGTGATACCGGTGTTTCAGATACGTCACCTGCTGCAAAGAGTCCTACTCCGTCAGTCGCAGGGACTAAAACTCCTGACCATGAAGATGATGACGATTCCACCAAACCCGATGAACATATTGAAGAAGCGAAGGCACCATTGAAAGAATCATCACCTGTTGCGACTGCCCCTATAGTCGACGATCGAAAACTATCAACCCAAAGTGTTACTGATGTTTTGGATACGTCACCTGCTGCAAAGAGTCCTACTCCGTCAGTCGCAGGGACTAAAACTCCTGACCATGAAGGTGAAGACGACTCCACCAAACCCGATGAACATATTGAAGAAGCGAAGGCACCACTAAAAGAATCAACACCTGTTGCGACTGCCCCTACAGTCGACGATAGAAAACTTTCAATCCAAAGTGATACCGGTGTTTCAGATACGTCACCTGCTGCAAAGAGTCCTACTCCGTCAGTCGCAGGAACAAAAACTCCTGACCGTGAGGGTGAAGACGACTCCACCAAGCCCGATGAACATATTGAAGAAGCGAAGGCACCACTAAAAGAATCAACACCTGTTGCGACTGCCCCTACAGTCGACGATCGAAAACTTTCAATCCAAAGTGATACCGGTGTTTCAGATACGTCACCTGCTGCAAAGAGTCCTACTCCGTCAGTCGCAGGAACAAAAACTCCTGACCATGAAGATGATGACGACTCCACCAAACCCGATGAACACATTGAAGAAGCGAAGGCACCATTGAAAGAATCATCACCTGTTGCGACTGCCCCTATAGTCGACGATCGAAAACTTTCAATCCAAAGTGATACCGGTGTTTCAGATACGTCACCTGCTGCAAAGAGTCCGACTCCGTCAGTCGCAGGAACAAAAACTCCTGACCGTGAGAGTGAAGACGACTCGACCAAACCCGATGAACATATTGAAGAAGCGAAGGCACCACTAAAAGAATCATCACCTGTTGCGACTGCCCCTACAGTCGACGATCGAAAACTTTCAATCCAAAGTGATACCGGTGTTTCAGATAAGTCACCTGCTGTAAAGAGTCCTACTCCGTCAATCGTGGGGACAAAAATTCCTGACCATGAAGATGATGACGATTCCACCAAACCCGATGAACATATTGAAGAAGCGAAAGCACCATTGAAAGAATCATCACCTGTTGCGACTGCCCCTGTAGTCGACGATCGAAAACTATCAATCCAAAGTGTTACTGGTGTTTTGGATACGTCACCTGCTGCAAAGAGTCCTACTCCGTCAGTCGCAGGGACTAAAACTCCTGACCATGAAGGTGAAGACGACTCCACCAAACCCGATGAACATATTGAAGAAGCGAAGGCACCACTAAAAGAATCAACACCTGTTGCGACTGCCCCTACAGTCGACGATCGAAAACCTTTCAATCCAAAGTGATACTGGTGTTTCAGATAAGTCACCTGCTGTAAAGAGTTCCTCTACTCCGTCATCGTGGGTACAAAAACTCCTGACCAGAAGATGATGACGACTCCACCAAACCCGATATCATATTGAAGAAGCGAAGGCACCATTGAAATAATCAACACCTGTTGCGACTGTCCCGCAGTCGACGATCGAAAACTTTCAATCCAAAGTGATACCGGTGTTTCAGTATACGTCACCTGCTGCAAGAGTCCTACTCCGTCAGTCGCAGGAACAAAAACTCCTGACCGTGAGGGTGAAGACGACTCCACCAAGCCCGATGAACATATTTGAAGAAGCGAAAGCACCATTGAAAGAATCATCACCTGTTGCGACTGCCCCTGTAGTCGACGATCGAAAACTATCAATCCAAAGTGTTACTGGTGTTTTGGATACGTCACCTGCTGCAAAGAGTCCTACTCCGTCAGTCGCAGGGACTAAAAACTCCTGACCATGAAGGTGAAGACGACTCCACCAAACCCGATGAACATATTGAAGAAGCGAAGGCACCACTAAAAGAATCAACACCTGTTGCGACTGCCCCTACAGTCGACGATCGAAAACTTTCAATCCAAAGTGATACCGGTGTTTCAGATAAGTCACCTGCTGTAAAGAGTTCTACTCCGTCAATCGTGGGTACAAAAACTCCAGACCATGAAGATGATGACGACTCCACCAAACCCGATGAACATATTGAAGAAGCGAAGGCATCATTGAAAGAATCAACACCTGTTGCGACTGTCCCTACAGTCGACGATCGAAAACTTTCAATCCAAAGTGATACCGGTGTTTCAGATACGTCACCTGCTGCAAAGAGTCCTACTCCGTCAGTCGCAGGAACAAAAACTCCTGACCGTGAGGGTGAAGACGACTCCACCAAGCCCGATGAACATATTGAAGAAGCGAAAGCACCATTGAAAGAATCATCACCTGTTGCGACTGCCCCTGTAGTCGACGATCGAAAACTTTCAATCCAAAGTGATACCGGTGTTTCAGATACGTCACCTGCTGCAAAGAGTCCTACTCCGTCAGTCGCAGAAACAAAAACTCCTGACCGCGAGGGTGAAGACGACTCCACCAAACCCGATGAACATATTGAAGAAGCGAAGGCACCACTAAAAGAATCATCACCTGTTGCGACTGCCCCTACAGTCGACGATCGAAAACTTTCAATCCAAAGTGATACCGGTGTTTCAGATAAGTCACCTGCTGTAAAGAGTCCTACTCCGTCAATCGTGGGGACAAAAATTCCTGACCATGAAGATGATGACGATTCCACCAAACCCGATGAACATATTGAAGAAGCGAAAGCACCATTGAAAGAATCATCACCTGTTGCGACTGCCCCTGTAGTCGACGATCGAAAACTTTCAATCCAAAGTGTTACCGGTGTTTCGGATACGTCAGCTGCTGAAAAGAGTCCTACTGCGTCAGTCGCAGGGATTAAAACTCCTGACCATGAAGGTGAAGACGATTCCACCAAACCCGATGAACATATTGAAGAAGCGAGGGCACCACTAAAAGAATCAACACCTGTTGCGACTGCCCCTACAGTCGACGATCGAAAACAATCAATCCAAAGTGTTACCGGTGTTTTGGAAACGTCACTTGCTGTACAGAGTCCTACTCCGTCAATCGCGGAGACAAAAACTCCTGACCATGAAGATGATGACGACTCCACCACACCCGATGAACATATTGAAGAAGCGAAGGCACCATTAAAACAATCATCACCTGTTGCGACTGCCCCTATAGTCGACGATCGAAAACTTTCAATCCAAAGTGTTACCGGTGTTTTGGATACGTCACCTGCTGCAAAGAGTCCTACTCCGTCAGTCGCAGGGATTAAAACTCCTGACCATGAAGATGAGGACGACTCCACCAAACCCGATGAACATATTGAAGAAGCGAAGGCACCACTAAAAGAATCAACACCTGTTGCGACTGCCCCTACAGTCGACGATCGAAAACTTTCAATCCAAAGTGATACCGGTATTTCAGATAAGTCACCTGCTGTAAAGAGTCCTACTCCGTCAATCGTGGGGACGAAAACTCCTGACCATGAAGATGATGACGACTCCACCAAACCCGATGAACATATTGAAGAAGCGAAAGCACCATTGAAAGAATCATCACCTGTTGCGACTGCCCCTATAGTCGACGATCGAAAACTTTCAATCCAAAGTGTTACCGGTGTTTTGGATACGTCACCTGCTGCAAAGAGTCCTACTCCGTCAGTCGCAGGAACTAAAACTCCTGACCATGAAGGTGAAGACGATTCCACCAAACCCGATGAACATATTGAAGAAGCGAAGGCACCACTAAAAGAATCAACACCTGTTGCGACTGCCCCTACAGTCGACGATCGAAAACTTTCAATCCAAATTGATACCGGTGTTTCAGATACGTCACCTTCTGTAAAGAGTCCTACTTCGTCAATCGCGGGGACAAAAACTCCTGACCATGAATATGAAGACGACTCCACCAAACCCGATGAACATATTGAAGAAGCGAAGGCACCACTAAAAGAATCATCACCTGTTGCGACTGCCCCTACAGTCGACGATCGAAAACTTTCAATCCAAAGTGATACCGGTGTTTCAGATAAGTCACCTGCTGTAAAGAGTCCTACTCCGTCAATCGTGGGGACGAAAACTCCTGACCATGAAGATGATGACGACTCCACCAAACCCGATGAACATATTGAAGAAGCGAAAGCACCATTGAAAGAATCATCACCTGTTGCGACTGCCCCTATAGTCGACGATCGAAAACTTTCAATCCAAAGTGTTACCGGTGTTTTGGATACGTCACCTGCTGCAAAGAGTCCTACTCCGTCAGTCGCAGGAACTAAAACTCCTGACCATGAAGGTGAAGACGATTCCACCAAACCCGATGAACATATTGATGAAGCGAAGGCACCACTAAAAGAATCAACACCTGTTGCGACTGCCCCTACAGTCGACGATCGAAAACTTTCAATCCAAATTGATACCGGTGTTCCAGATACGTCACCTTCTGTAAAGAGTCCTACTTCGTCAATCGCGGGGACAAAAACTCCTGACCATGAATATGAAGACGACTCCACCAAACCCGATGAACATATTGAAGAAGCGAAGGCACCACTAAAAGAATCATCACCTGTTGCGACTGCCCCTACAGTCGACGATCGAAAACTTTCAATCCAAAGTGAAACCGGTGTTTCAGATAAGTCACCTGCTGTACAGAGTCCTACTCGGTCAATCGCGGGGACAAAAACTCCTGACCATGAAGATGAAGACGACTCCACCAAATCAGATGAACATATTGAAGAAGCGATGGCACCACTACAAGAATCGTCACCTGTTCCGACTGCCCCTACAATCGACGATCGAAAACCTTCAATCCAAAGTATTACCGGTGTTTCAGAAAAAGATACAACACCTCCTCTAAAGAGTCCTACTCTGTCAGTCGCAGAGACCAAAACTCCTGACCATGAGGATCAAGACGACTCCACCAAACCCGATGAACATATTGAAGAAGCGAAGGCACCATTGAAAGAATCATCACCTTTTGCGACTGCCCCTACAGTCGACGATCGAAAACTTTCAATCCAAAATGATACCGGTGTTTCAGATGCGTCACCTGCTGTAAAGAGTCCTACTCCGTCAATCGCGGGGACAAAAACTACTGACCATGAAGGTGAAGACGACACCACCAAACCCTATAAACATATTGAGGAAGCGAAGGCACCACTGAAAGAATCACCACTTCTTGCGACTGTCCCTACAGTCGACGATCGAAAACTTTCAATCCAAAGTGATACCGGTGTTTCAGATAAGTCACCTGCTGTAAAGAGTCCTACTCCGTCAATCGTGGGGACAAAAACTCCTGACCATGAAGATGATGACGACTCCACCAAACCCGATGAACATATTGAAGAAGCGAAGGCACCACTAAAAGAATCAACACCTGTTGCGACTGCCCCTAAAGTCGACGATCGAAAACTTTCAATCCAAACTGTTACCGGTGTTTTGGATACGTCACCTGCTGCAAAGAGTCCTACTCCGTCAGTTGGAGGAACAAAAACTCCTGACCATGAGGGTGAAGACGACTCCATCAAACCCGATGAACATATTGAAGAAGCGAAGGCACCATTGAAAGAATCATCACCTGTTGCGACTGCCCCTACAGTCGACGATCGAAAACTTTCAATCCAAAATGATACTGGTGTTTCAGATGCGTCACCTGCTGTAAAGAGTCCTACTCCGTCAATCGCGGGGACAAAATCTCCTGACCACGAAGATGATGACGACTTCACCAAATCAGATGAACGTATTGAAGAAGCGAAGGCACCACTACAAGAATCATCACCTGTTCCGATTGCCCCTACAGTCGACGATCGAAAACTTTCAATCCAAAGTGATACAGGTGTTTCAGATACGTCACCTGCTGTAAAGAGTCCTACTCCGTCAATCGCGGGGACGAAAACTCCTGACCGTGAAGGTGAAGACGACCCCACCAAACCCTATAAACATGCTGAGGAAGCGAAGGCACCACCGAAAGAATCACCACTTCTTGCGACTGTCCCTACAGTCGACGATCGAAAACTTTCAATCCAAAGTGATACCGGTGTTTCAGATACGTCACCTGCTGTAAAGAGTCCTACTCCGTCAATCGCAGGAACCAAAACTCCCGACCATAAAGATGAAGACGACTCTACCAAACCCGATGAACATATTGAAGAAGCAAAGGCACCATTAAAAGAATCATCGCCTGTGGCGACTGCCCCTATAGTCGACGATAGAAAACTTTCAATCCAAAGTGTTACCGGTGTTTTGGATACGTCACCTGCTGCAAAGAGTCCTACTACGTCAGTCGCAGGGACAAAAACTCCTGACCATGAAGGTGAAGACGACTCCACCAAATCAGATGAACATATTGAAGAAGCGATGGCACCACTACAAGAATCGTCACCTGTTCCGACTGCCCCTACAATCGACGATCGAAAACCTTCAATCCAAAGTATTACCGGTGTTTCAGAAAAAGATACAACACCTCCTGTAAAGAGTCCTACTCTGTCAGTCGCAGAGACCAAAACTCCTGACCATGAGGATCAAGACGACTCCACCAAACCCGACGATCGAAAACTTTCATTCCAAAGTGTTACCGGTGTTTTGGATACGTCACCTGCTGTAAAGAGTCCTACGCCGTCAATCGCAGGGACAAAAACTCCCGACCATGAAGATAAAGACGACTCCATCAAACCCGATGAACATATTGAAGAAGCGAAGGCACCATTAAAAGAATCATCACCTGTTGCGACTAGCCCTACAGTCGACGATCGAAAACTTTCAATCCAAAGTGATACCGGTGTTTCAGATACGTCACCTGCTGTAAAGATTCCTACTCCGTCAATCGCAGGGACCAAAACTCCCGACCATGAAGATGAAGACGACTCTACCAAACCCGATGAACATATTGAAGAAGCGAAGGCACCATTAAAAGAATCATCGCCTGCGGCGACTGCCCCTCTAGTCGACGATCGAAAACTTTCAATCCAAAGTGTTACCGGTGTTTCAGATACGTCACCTGCTGCAAAGAGTCCTACTCCGTCAGTCAGAGGAACAAAAACTCCCGACCATGAGGGTGAAGACGACTCCACCAAACCCGATGAACATATTAAAGAAGCGAAGGCACCACTAAAAGAATCATCACCTGTTGCGACTGCCCCTACAGTCGACGATCGAAAACTTGCAATCCAAAGTGATACCGGTGTTTCAGATAAGTCACCTGCTGTAAAGAGTCCTACTCCGTCAATCGCGGGGACAAAAACTCCTGACCATGAAGATGATGACGACTCCACCAAACCCGATGAACATATTGAAGAAGCGAATGCACCATTGAAAGAATCATCACCTGTTGCGACTGCCCCTATAGTCGACGATCGAAAACTTTCATTCCAAAGTGTTACCGGTGTTTTGGATACGTCACCTGCTGTAAAGAGTCCTACTCCGTCAGTCGCAGGGACAAAAACTCCTGAACATGAAGGTGAAGACGACTCCACTAAACCCGATGAACATATTGAAGAAGCGAAGGCACCACTAAAAGAAACCTCACATGCTGCAATTGCACCTACTGTCGACGATGGAAAACTTTCAATCCAAAGTGATACCGGTGTTTCAGATACGTCACCTGCTGCAAAGAGTCCTACTCCGTCAGTCGCAGGGACTAAAACTCCTGACCATGAAGGTGAAGACGACTCCACCAAACCGGTTGAACAAATTGGAGAAACAAAGACACCACTAAAAGAAACACTGCCTGCTGCAGCTGCATCTACCGTCGATGATCGAAAACTTTCAATACAAAGTGATACCGGTGTTTCAGATACGTCACCTGCTGTAAAGAGTCCTACTCCGTCAATCGCAGATACAAAAACTCGTGACCATGAAGGTGAAGACGACTCCACGAAACCAGATGAACACGTTGAAGAAGCGAAGGCACCACTAAAAGAAACGTTACCACTTGCGACTGCCCCTACAGTCGACGATCGAAAACTTTCAATCCAAATTGTTACCAGTGTTTCAGAAAAAGATCTCTCTCCTGCTGCAAAGAGTCCTACTCCATCAGTCGCAGGGACAAAAACTCCTGATCATGAAGGTGAAGATGACTCCACCAAACCGGTTGAACAAATTAGAGAAGCAAAGACACCACTAAAAGAAACATCACCTGCTGTAAAGAGTCCTACTCCGTCAATCGCAGAGACAAAAACTCCTGACCATGAAGGTGAAGATGACTCCGCCAAACCGGTTGAACAAATTGGAGAAGCAAAGACACCACTAAAAGAAACATCACCTGCTGCAGCTGCATCTACCGTCGATGATCGAAAACTTTCAATACAAAGTGATACCGGTGTTTCAGATATGTCACCTGCTGTAAAGAGTCCTACTCCGTCAATTGCCGAGACAAAAACTCCTGACCATGAAGGTGAAGACGACTCCACTAAACCAGTTGAACATATCGAAGAAGCAAAGGAACCACTAAAAGAAACATCATCTGCTGCAGCTGCATCTACCGTCGATGATCGAAAACTTTCTATCCAAAGTGATACTGGTATTTCGGATACGTCACCTGCTGTAAACACTCCTACTCCTTCAGTAGCAGGGATGAAAACTCCCGACCATGAAGGTGAAGATGACTCCACCAAACCAGATGAACATATCGAAGAGCCAAAGGCTCCTCTAAAAGAAACATCACCCACTGCAGATGCACCTACCATCGATGATCGAAAACTTTTAATCCAAAGTGATACTAGTGTTTTAGAAAAAGATACAACACCTGCTCTAAAGTGTCCTACTCCGTCAGTCACAGGGACAAAAACTCCTGACCATGAAGGTGAAGACGACTCCACCAAACCTGATGAACATATCGAAGAAGCAAAGGCACCACTGAAAGAAACATCACCTGCTGCAGCCGCACCTGCCATCGACGATCGAAAACCTTCAATCCAAAGTGATATTGGTGTTTCAGACAAAGATCCCTCTTCTGCTGCAAAGAGTCCAACTCCGTCAATAATAAGGACAAAAACTCCTGATCATAAAGATGAACATGATTCCACTAAACATGATGAGGGTATTGAAGAAACGAAGGCCCAACTAAAAGAATCATCACCTGCTGCCGCTCCACCTACCGTCGATGATCGAAAACTTTCAATCCAAAGTGATACTGGTGTTTCAGATACGTCACCTGCTGCAAAGAGTCCTACTCCATCAGTCGCAGTGACAAAAACTCCTGACCATGAAGACGAAGACGACTCCATTAAACCAGATGAACATATCGAAGAACCAAAGGCACCACTAAAAGAAACATCACCTGCTGCAGCTGCACCTACCGTTGTTCATCGAAAACTCTCAATCCACAGTGATGCTGGTGTTTCAGATACGTCACCTGCTGTAAAGAGTCCTACTCCGTCAGTAGCAGGGACAAAAACTCCTGACCAAGAATATGAAGACGACTCCACCAAACCAGATGAACATATCGAAGAACCAAAGGCATCACTCAAAGATCTCGGCTACATATCCCCAGTTACTTTACCAAAACCTACAGTTGCTGAAGAGGATCATTTGAGAAAGCATTCAATTGAAGAACAAACCTTAATTTTGGTCAAACCTGTTACTCCAGTTGTAAGGATAGTTTCTCCATCAGTTACGGATAAAGAAAGTGTCACGTCTCTTGAAGAGATTATTTCACCAGGAATCAAAGAAAAAGAGAGCCATGATCAAATTATTCCAGAAATTCTTCAAATCGAAGTTCCTCGAATTGGAGAGCCGGTGGTCTCAGTGCCAATTGCTGAAAAAATATGTACTAGTACCGAAGAAGAAAAAGATTTTGTTTCCCAAGTAGACCATGAAACTCGGCCTACTTCACTTTCAATAATAGCAATTGAAAACATAGAACAGTCAGATATCTTATCAGAAAATGAAGAGAGGAATGCTATCTCTTTGGCTTCATCTTCACCTGTAAGGGATATCCAAAAATTCAACCTAGCAGCACCAGTAGCAGAAGCCGTCCAAACAACGCTTGATGAAAAATCTTCAGCAGTGAGACCATCTGAAGTGCCACATATTGAGTCTGAACAAACAAAACCGGAACTCTCCGAAATACCCTCACTTTTGTTTGAGAAGGGTGAAGTTTCATTGACTTCTTCATCAATAAAAGTCAGAGAAATGATTTCTCCAGAGACAACGGATATCCATGAAACTAATATCATTTCGCCATTATCTGAAAGTATCCATCCAACTTCAGAGAGAAAATCCCCTGAATCTATTGAAAAAAGGAAACCAGTAGAAACTATTAATTTGCCTCCCACTGATTCTAAAAAATCGACTCCTGAACCAATGAAAGATAAATCTTCTTTGGTGGAGAAGGATGATGATCTATTGGTAGTAAAGTCGCCAGTAATGGAAATGCTTTCTCTAGATAAAAAGATACAGCACGATATTAGTCTACCAGAGCCAGTAACCGAAGCCAATATGCCTGATGAAAAATCTCCAGTGTCCATGAAAAAACTGATTGTTACACCACATATTGAGCCATCCAATGATTTAACCCCTTTAATTGAAAAGTTTGATGCTCCTTCAGCAGTTGCTTCCCTGACTAAGGAACCGTTGAAAGATTCATCCGATGGTGAGGATTCCAATGAACTCACTCATTCAACTCCCAAGATAAAATCCACAGTATTGGAGAAAGATGAAAAACTAACAGATGCAACACATGCGGAGCCTGAACGAATGTCTTCTGAGTTATCCAAAATTTCAACCCCTTTGTTTGAGAAGGATGAAGTACCTTCTGCCATTGCCATCCCAGTAAAGGAATTGCAGAAACTTTCTCCTGATGTAAAGGGTGCTCATGAAATCAATCTCACAGGGCCAGTGTCTGTAGTTAGTCATGCGCCAGAAGGGAAATCCCCAGTATCAGTGAAAGATGACAAACCGACAGTGACACCGCACATTGAGTCACAAAAAACATCTCCTGAGTCACTCAAACATACATCTCCTTTGCTTAAGAAAGATGATCCACTCCTGCCAGTCCATTCACCTATGAAAGAAGTGGTATTGATTTCTTCATTTGAAAGGGAACCACAAGAAATCAGCTTAGAAGCACTAGTACCCGAACTCAGTGACATGAAGCCTGATGATAAATCCCCAGTATCGGTGAAAGATGATGAATTTTCAGAAATGTCACACCTTAAGTCAGAACAAACACATCCAGAACCACCGAAAGATAAAACACCCTTGATTGAGAATAATGATATTCCATTGGCAGCTAAATTGCCTGTTAAGGAAGTGGAAAAGCTCTATCCAGAAAAACACGATATCAAACATGCGGCGCCTGAGAAGAAATTGCCAGTGTCACTGACAGAAGATAAACTAGAAGAGGCACCACGTGTGCAGTCCGAACGAATATCTCCTGATATTTATAAAGAAACATCTACATTGGCTACAAATTTGTCACCTATCCAAATGACTGAGGAACATTCTCCAGAACTGAGAGGAAAGAGAGCAAGACGATCTTTACATGATGACAGCCAGGAATCTCCAGAAGATTTATCACCAATATCGGTGAAAGAAGGTAAACCATTGCCTCAAGTTACAGACACTCTCTCACAACAAATAACTCCGGACGCAACTACAGATAAGCATCTCTTTGTAGAAATGACAGTTGGAGCAGGTTCTGTTCTAAAAGAAATAGATAAGGATTCTACAGACAAAGAACTTGATCATGAAGACATTTCTTCTGCAGCAGAGCACGGAGATAGTCAACAGGCACTAAAACATAAATCACCAACTTTAATGAAAGATCTTCAATCACCTGATGCTAGAAAAGAATTACAATTAGAACAAGTTTCTACACAATCTCTTAATGGTTTCGAAAAACATCATCCCGACGAAATGGACGATCACAAAGAAAGCACCTCTGAAGACGGGCGAGATACGCATGAAGACAAATACTTACTTGAAGAGAGTCAATTCACAGTTCTTGAAAAGAAGTCAATTGATTCAAAGTCTATTTCTTCAAAACTCACTAAAGATGAGCATGTAACTTCTATTAAAAAAACTGTATGTGAAAGTGAAGACAAATTTTCAATGCATTCTTCAGAACATACTGTAGATGCTCGAGTCTTTAAGGAAAGTAGTGATTTAATATCTGCAACTCTGAAGGAAAGTGTTTCATCAATATGTGACCTCACCAAATCATCGGTTATTAGTTCAGAGAAAGATATTACTCGTGCAACATCAAGAGCTGTTGAAATTATTTCTGAAGAAACTAAGATAGTTACGGAAACATTATCAGCTAAGGATCATGATTCCAAGGAAACTGATAATAAAATGCCCACAGTTGTTGATACTCCTGATGCACCACTTCCAACTGAAATTGATGTATCTCAAACAGATGCCAAATCACATGAAGAAACACACCTTTCTCTAGTCCCAGAACAGGAAGTCCAATACGATACAGGAGATAAAAAAATAGATGATCGTATGCCCGTTGTTAAAGATAAAAAATTATTCGAATCCCCTATTCAAGAAAAAGACTTGAGAACTGAATTGGAACTGGTTTCGAAACAAGACCTTTCAAAAACTAGAGTAACTTCCACCTCTGAAATGAAATCAACAATTCACAAAGCAAGCACCATCATGTCTTCCTCACAGCAAACTACAATTTTATCTGAAATCGGTAAGCTAGGTGAAAAGTTAAGTTCAAAGACACTAGTGAAAGAAAATGAAAGTGAAAGTGAAGAAGAACTGTCAATATCGGAAGTTACTGAAAAATCTCAATCTTCTTCACATCTTAAAGATAGCATGGAAAGTACAGATCCAGACATCCTGAAAGACGATTCAGTGAAAGATGAAATTGAAGAAACACCTAAAAAAGTTGTAGAATTATTACTGTACGGAAAAGATGCTGAAAAGCCACCTACCGCAGTTGATTTGAAAATATCTCCAACTGTCAAATCAACTACTCCAGATGAGGTTCAGCGTTCTCCGAAGGATGCATCAATTGATGAAAAAGACAAGAAATCTCCACAACAGTCTCCAATCAAGGGTATTGGAACAGATGAGCAGGAAGAAGATGAAAATGTACACATTTCTGAAAGATTTTCCTCAGACACTCTTTCCGGTGCTGATGTATTACTAAAAGAAGTCACAGAAGTTACAATGAATGGTTTAAAAAATATAAAGATTTCAAGTGTCTCAACAACTTCTCAAATCCAAGAACTTGCAAGCTCACAAATCTCATCATTCTTCATAGAAAGTGAAAAACAACTAACTGAAATTAAAACATCACCAAAAGAATCTTCCACCACGAAAGAGACGACTCCGGATCATGAAAAATCACTGGCTAGTCATTCTTCAGTCAAATCGCCACATGATGATTCAAGGGTATCAACTGATGATGATCTCTCTCAAAAGCCTTCCACCAAGGGCGGAGAGCTGAAATCTCAAAAAGAAGTATTCAGTACTTCTGAATCAATCAGTAAAATGTCTGATATCGAAACCAGCACCAGAACAGTAAGTGATTTACCTGAAAAGGAAGTTGGAAAAGTATCTATTGAAAAGTTGTCTTCAAAATCAGAAAGTACAGTTGAACATATAACTGACTCCAAAGACAGTCAAATACATCAAAGTATTACAACAACCTCCTCAACTGCATCTACAAAGGATTATTTATCATCAAGTATGACAGAAAAGTATTTTTCCACTGAAGAACACAAGAAAGTGGCTAATGGCGATGTGAAGCACACTACCGAGTCAGAAGAGTTGTATGATATGTTGATGCAAGAATCACATATCGAAGAGGTACAAACCAAATTAGAAAGTGAGAAACACGATACGTCCCAAGAAAGACTCCAATTGTCTCTTAGTGATAAGTTTTCGACTGACAGCATCATTATATCCACTGAAGAACTGAGTATTTCAGGTAAAAGTACGCCTGACATTGCTGATGTTGAAAAGCAAAATGAAATGCAATGTTTGATGGCTAAAAAAGATGTCAGTGGTCAATCTACTCCTCCAACTGCACCAGTCAGCCCTATAAGTAAATTCTCTTTCCAAGAGTCAAGTAATGAAACACTTGTTGACGTGACACAAAAAATCAAAGCCGATTTGGGATCTGTACAAGAAATAACTGATAAGACCAAAGTTATCGAAGATGCTAGTAAGAAATCTGATATTGATGTGAAGTGTTTTGGAATCGTTTGTGACGATAGTGATACTTCTTTGCAGACTTTAAATGGTGAAATTGTATCGAAGACCATAAATATTGGAGACGATTTTCTAGCTCAAAAGATCTCAACACTAACAGAAAAAGTGCAAAAACATATGGAACATTCCGATACAGAGAAGGCCGAAATGCTTAGTGGAATGCAACACTCTGTTGGTAAATTTACTACAGAAACAGACACCACTACCAAAATAATAAAAGAAGGAGAAAATGTAGTTACACAAACTATAACAACTGTTACCACCAGAGAAGTTGTTTCCAAGGAGGACGGCACTCCGCAAAGTGTAAAAACAACTATCGAAACCACAACTGTTAGCAAAGGTCCAGATGGCTCAACCAAAACGACAAAAGATACTAAGACAACTATTTCTGAATGTTCATCAACCTTGAAATCAACTTCCGCTACAACAGCCGAAAGCGGTCAATCTATTGACTTCGATACTCAAGAAAAGCAATCGGAAAGCTTTGAACAAATTAAAGAAGAGCGACAAATTTCAGAAGAATCTGTCAAATTGAAAAATTTGAAATCGGTAGGAGATAAGGTGTGTAGTACGGAAAAGCATACTGAGTTCATTAATGTGGAAACATACACTATTAAACGAACTGTAACTAAAATAACAACTAAGGAAACAATGTGCGATGAAAACATGGTTCCTAGGAAAGTCAAGGAGACTGTAGAAATAACTACAGAGGATGAGAATCCCGAAGGAAAGATTGAAAGAAAAACAGAAAAAAAAATTATTATTTACGATTACAAGGATGTCACAGAAATGACAGTCGATGAAGAAGTTATTGAAGATACGTCAACAGAAACAGATGTCAAAATGAATATAATTAAGCAAAACGCACTAGAAATTAAACAAACTATTACAACAGTCACAAGACGTGATACTATTTCTCAAAAGGGTTTGAGACAACTGAGAACTACGGTTGAAACTACTACAGTCAATGAAAATCCTGACGGCTCAGTTGAAACTCTTAGAGATACCAAAATAACAGTGTCAGATATTTTACCCGAAAAGTCCTCAAGTTTGGAAGATATGCTGAAACAGTACAGATCTGTTGGAGAAGGTCGAAAAACAGAAGACAAAACAAAAGAAACTTTAAAGAAAGACGGTTTTCAAATAGTTCAAACAATCACTACTGTAAAAACCGAAGAAGACCTCGTTAATGATGAAGAGGTTGTTTGCAAAATTAAAACAACAATTCAAGTCACAACTGCTGATGAGTATCCTGATGGAACAATTAAAACCTCAATTGACACTAAAGTTTCCATATCAGATGTTGCTCCTGATGTAAATGCTATCTTGGGCAGCCAATCTACTGATGATGACTTTAAGGTGGAAGATTCCACTGTTGATACAGATGTTTCAACTAATAAAATAGTTAAAGATGGTAAGAATATTACTCAAACGATCACCACAGTGACTACACGTGATATTCTTCTCTCAAATGACGGTGACTCTAAGAAAGTGAGGACTACAGTAGAAACAAGCACAGTCAATGAATACCCAAATGGAACAGTAGAAACTACCAAAGATATCAAGGTAACTATATCAGAATACAAATCAACCAGCTCCAGAAGCCTAGAGAACATATTGAAAGATTTGAAACCTGTCGGGGAAGTTCTATCAACCTCCGAGAGTGAAACTCATAGTACCCATCATAATGGAATTCAGATAACAAGAACAATCACTACTATTACGAGTCGACAAAACTTCTGCAATTCAAGTAATGAAGTAGAAAAAATAAAAACAACCATTGAAACGATAACAGTAGACGAGTTCCCAGATGGAGCTGTAGAGACAACAAAAGATAGGAAAATTACAATCACTGATGTTCTCCCACCTCCAAGCAGTTCCATAGATAAAAGCCACATGGAAGAAGACGGAGAAGAAATAGAGGATACCTGCACATCAACCGATGTAGTTACCAACAAAATAACAAAAAACAATCAAGAAGTTAAACAAACTATCACAACTGTCACTACTCGAGATACTCTGCTAGGTTCTGATAAGCGAATTAAAAAAGTAAGAACTACGATAGAAACTACTACCGTCGATGAATATTCTGATGGTGCCGTGGAAACAACAAAAGATATTAAAATCACTGTTTCTGAATCACAAATTAGTTCTACAAACGAGTTGTCGGAATTATTACGCCTATTTAAGCCTACAGGTAAAGTAAAAACAGAAACAGACACCCAAAGTAATATTATTCAACAAGATAGCGAAGAAATAAATCAAACTGTTACAACCATTACCACAAAAGAGGAAATGATTCACGAAACGCAAGATACAGTAGCAATCAAAACTGTTATTGAAACTACTACCACTAACGAATCGGCTGATGGATCAATTGAGACTATTAAAGATGTAAAAACTCAAATTACCTACTTGCCACCCGGATTCACCCTAGACGACATTGCCGATGGAGAAGCAAAGGATGGCTCCATGGAAAGTGAAACTGAAGCATCTCCTGTTGCTGAAATGGAAGATGCCTCTGATGATGTGAACATTGGTAAAAGTTCATCTGATGCTGACTTAAGTAAAATATTGCATTTCTTTAAATCAACAGGGAAAATACAAAGAGATTCTGACACCAAAACCAAAACGATTATTCAGAATGGTGAAAAAGTCAAACAAACTATCACCACAACCACTACAAAGGAAAAAATGAGTTATGAATCTCAAAATATAATAAAGACAGTTGTTGAAACAGTTACTACCAATGAGCTTGCAAATGGCTCCATAGAAACCTTAAAAGATGTACAAACTCAAATTACGTACCTTGAACCAAGTTCACCGCAAGCTGATTCAACAAAAGAAACTATTGAAGAACATTGCATATTGAAGGAATCCACAGAACCCTTAGCTGAAAAGAGTCCAACAGGATCATCTCAAAAACCAAAGGTCCGGTCACCTGTGGGGGACAAGAAGACTGAAACTGAAGTTCACACTAATATCGTTAATGAAAATGGCAATGAAATAGTCCAAACTATCACAGTTGTAACAACCAGGGAAGTTATATCCCCGGAGAAGATGAAAGTTACAGTAGAAACAACAACCGTTAGTAAGAGCAAAGATGGCTATACTAAAACAACTAAGTCTACTAAAACAACAATATCTGAATTTAGTGAAGAATTCGTTGAAACTATAGATAAAGATGAAGAAGCTCTACTCCTCACAGATATAAAATTATCACCACACGCTAAAGACGAAACAACACCAAGTAATAGCCAAGCTTTTGAGCAAAGATCAACAGCTCAATCCGAGGAGTACAGTCATAGGGAATCAAAATCTCAGGAAAAGGAATTCATATCAAAACATCACCAAAAATTGATGTTCGATCCAATGAGTACTTCAGTTTATGGAGCTTTACCGGATGATGACGACTCAGTTATATCTTTCAGTGAAGCAGAAGAAAGTCTTAGTTCTAATTATTCTCAAGAATTTAAAAAAGTGTCTAGCGAAAGCCATAGTAAAAAGACAAAACGGCACGACACTGACCCATCATTCCTAGATGAAGCCGATTTAGACTTTGAAAAGGCCTTAGAAGAACATCGCCTAGCTAGGGGAGCCGATCTTATATCTTCAATAACATCCAAATATCAATATCCTACCTCAGAAGAAACCGATCGAAAGGATCAAACTCCAGAAATAGGTTTAAGAATTATCACCTCAAAAGATTCCACCCACGAAACTTCAACAGAATCACAATCATCCTCCTCATCATCATCAATATCTTCCATCAAAATGTCCAGCAAAATAATTAAAGATGGAAAAGAAGTTAGTGAATCCATGGAAAAAACGTCAGAGGAATCCAGCTCCTCAAAAGACCCAATAGAAGGATGGGGGAAACCTCTAGGCCTCCCGAGCCCAGCGCCGCCTTCTACCGGTGCAGATTCTAACAAGACCACACCCAAAAAGGAAAAGAAAACACCTCCAATCTCAGTCACAAACAAGAACAAAATCAACCAAGAAAAGACCAAAGAGAGCAGGAAGGTTGAATCCCCGAAGCACAAGAAAAAGATAGTCCCAGTTTACATGGATCTTACGTACGTTCCACACCACGGGAACTCGTACTACTCTGCAGTGGAGTTCTTCCAGAGGATACGAGCCAGGTACTACGTGTTCTCAGGCACGGAACCCTCCAAGGAGATCTACAATGCCCTGTTGGAAGCCAAGCAAACCTGGGAAGATAAAGATCTAGGTGAGTTCATTTTTTTTTTAATTCACAGTTTCCCGTGAGAGAGGTGAAGTGGCTCAACAATCAATATTAACATGAAAATGCCCATTTTTCACAAAAAATATCCATTAAAAAGACAATACAAATACATGATATTATTTTTTAGGATTTTGAAGGAAATTGAAGCCATTATCTCATGTACAAAAAATTGAGTAATTACCTTAGTATTGTTTTTGATATTAAAGCATTTATTTTATATTTTCCAGAAGTCACAATAATCCCCACTTACGACACCGACGTCCTTGGCTACTGGGTGACAGAGAACGAGGAGCTCCTCGAGAAGTATAAGATCGATCTGTCTCCATCAGCTTCCCGCTGCACCATCAACCTACAGGACCACGAGACTTCATGCTCGGCCTATCGCCTAGAGTTCTAGGTTCCAGGGTTGTTTGTAGCCTTCTCACCGGAAAAGGAAACACCGCCTAAGTAGGCGACAATTCGCTAAACTTGACAAGACTAAAATTGGTTTTAGCATGAATTCTTCTGTCAATCTTGGACAGCTTACCACACACAAATATCTTTTGTGCATTTACGTTGATTTTGAAAGTCAAATTTGTGCTGAGTACTTTTTTTTACTTAGAAATGACTCAATGTTCATTTGAAGGATAGTATGAAATATATATACACATCCTATGCATGGGTAAAAATGTCTTCAAATTTCACTATTCAAGTTCATTTCACCTTCCGTGCAGAAAACAATTAATCAATTTATAAAGTTGTCTTCAGTTTAATTTTTATACACATTCTATAGAGGCATCATCCGTAAGTGCACTTAGATTTCTAATAAACTTTCCAGAAAGAATAATAGAAACAAAGTATTGTTTGTACACACTGAACGTGTTGTAAAATAACTGCTAAAATCAGATTGGTACTTGTCAAATTGAACGAAATGTATTTTCTGGTTGAGATAGCTATCTAAACAACTACAATCATCTCATTAAATAACAATTATATAGTTTTCCAGTGTTAAACTCAAGTGAAAAGTTTTTAAAGGTTTATCGTTGGTGAATAATTGAAAAATCTGCTTGCACAGACAATTAATTAAGTGTAAGCAGGGTGTGTGTCAAACTTTATATCCTTGATTGAATCTAAAAATAAATAAACCAGAGACTATTACATTATAATGGATAACTAAAAATGTGCAAAGTGATTTGTGACGGGTACAAATTATTCACATTTATACTACAGGAGAAATTTGAGTACAAAATCATCACAAGCATGAAACTTGAAAAGGTAACTCGAAAATCTTTCATGTTTTTTTGTATGGAAATATGCTTAGATGGTGAACGTTCAATTTTCTCCTATATTATAATGCTGGCTTTGTGCTATGGACGCACCGTGCTATGAACAACATGAAATCTTGTAACTTATGCCCCACCGAAGTAAACCCAACTTAGGTGGAGATAAGGAGAATGAAACGTGAAAATTTAATGGGAAATTAAAGAGAACAACTTTCGCTATGGCAGGCTTAAATCAAAATAAAAAGCCGCTCTTTACAAATTATTTTTTTAATGTTATTATTATTAAGAAATTTATTTTGCCTAACTGCTGCAACAATTCTTTAATTATTTTTGGTTAATATTGTACTTAAATTAAAGCAGTTCAAAATCTTTAATTAGTTGATACGTAATAAATATACAAACTTGAATCACTTGTATAGATATTTTAGTTATCAACTAATATATTGAGTGCTTCTTTAGCATTTTAAAGTATTGTTTTCATTGGGCACTGATATGTTAAACCTGGTAACAGTGATAGGTTTGTAAATTGTAATATTTACTGAGTTGAAGTCACGGCTTAGAATCGCCATCTTCCAAGGCTTGCAAATTTACAAATGAACGTACTTTAATTACTAGAAACACTCCTCTGGGTTTCACCAGTACCTGTAGGATGAAAATATTTAAAATCGTAACTGATTGAACAAACCAAACAATTTTGACATAGTTTTGAATAGATTATTATTTTATACTGGTATTTACAAAGTCACTAAACAGATTTTTCAATGTTTAGGTTGAATGATAAAAGAAATCCATCCTGCGAAAACATTCAGTGATTTTTACTAGACTTGTAATTGTGAAACTTGATTGCACGTGTCCTCAGGCGGGGCTAGTTTGGCCACAATCAAAATCCTTTCGAGTCCAAATTATAATAAACTAGAAATAAAGCCTAAGAGTGTAAGTGACAGAACGGGGTAATGTTAGCTGTGTGAAAATGTCCACTATAATACGAAGAATTCATCCGCACATAATGCAGATCACCACTTTGAGCTTGGATACCTGAGGCTTCGGTACAGATTCAACTAGAGGGAAGTTAATGATAAGTAAACGAAGTTAAATGTCCATCCTGATTAAACAAAATACTCGGAGAATCTTAGATTATAGTCACTTATGATATTTGTATGAGAGTATGACAAGAACATCTAGTATTTTTCAAAATTCTCTAGCAAGTTTAAAAAAGTTAAATTAATATTAAGGATATACCATTGTCACGAGTGGTGATGATACATTCATTATTAACTATGATCTAATAAACAATAGTATGTAACTTCTTGACTTTCCAAACCGATACATAATATATTAATAATTGTTTGCTCGGTGTATTAGTTGAGCTTTCTTGTCCTCCACGATTCCGTCAACTCTAACTCCCTTCTAAACATAAACTAAACTAAACTAAACTTAACTAACCTAACCTAACCTTGTATTAAGTGTTTAGTCGACGTAGAACTCCAAGTGTATTATATTACAAGTTACGAGTAACATTATTATTTTCCTAGTCAACTAAATGAATGTATCAAAGGCATGGACATCTTAGCACAAGAACTACGAGCTTTTGGTAGCTTTTCTAAAGTAGTCAGGCTTTCCTTTATGTTTCTAGAAAGTATCGCCTTAGTGCCCTCTAATAAATATAAACTATTTGTATTCTGATTTAGGCGACAATTACTTTTCTATGTTTGGTTCGAAAGTTACTTTTATTTAGAATTATTAGCTATCTATCAAACGCTAATTATATTGGCAAAATCTATCTTAATTTGATGGTTTTGGAATGTTGTAGTAATGGGCAATGAATAATAATAATATTATGTCATTGCCATTCCCTTCTTAATCATATCTTATTATTAATTTTCTTAATGGCATGATGACTGTTATGTACTTCCGTCATGCTAAACAGCCAATCTAAACAATTATCTATGAACATTAATATTGGAAAGAGTCAAATAATTCCTTTCTTGATTATTTTACTAAGTTTTACCGGGGAAAAAAATCTAACTTTTCAGTCATTGACGTTTAAAAAGGGTGTTTATAAAGAAATATTCACATTTCTAGAAATTTATCTGTTTCTTCAAAGTTATCTTGCTAAAGTAACATTATATTATAATATGTGTCAATACATTAATACCTAGAATAACATGTGAATCCTAAAAGGTTACGATACTTGTTTCCTTTGAATGCATCTCTTCATCACACGATGCTTGTGATACGCTTTAAAGAGTTTGGTCTAGGAACCACTAGGTAAAGCAGAATAGCTTGAGAGTTTGATTGATTAAGACATTATTCAAAGATTTATGGTCCAATACGACTCCATTGTTGAGTAGGATTAATGAGAGCTATGTGTGGAGAAGTGGGCGGTATTTTAATAATTAATATTCTGGTAATTTCACCTGAAAGGCTTCAGCGGGGCAAGGCTTCTTCGGATGGCAGATAGACACGCTGCGGGTGATTGCTATCGCATCGCTATGGCATGTTAGTTAGTGCGCACCGGCTGCCACCAGTCAATTCATCCAAATATGTCATACACATCTTATGCTAACGATGTCTCCATTTATCCACACAGAACATGGACAGACATTTAAAATAATTCACTTCATGTGGGGGGTGTAAGGGTAACCGTGAACTTGCTGGCAGTCGGTTCGCTTGAAGGCTGTTATGGAGAGGGAGAGATGTTGTGATAGGAGAAATGCTTATGTCTTTATGTAACCGTAAGATTTTACGCAACGTTTTTAATAAAACCTTATGTTCCGACGGAAAATCCAGTTTAATTTGATGTAAGCAAATCGACATTTATAATTTTAGAGTATAATTTATTATGACTTACATTTAGTGATTTTATAGACTGCATCCCCGGTATTCTCAGAGCTTTTAAAACATTACCTAATATACGAGGATCGGAGGGAAAGTCGTTGAAGGAGATTGCGTGTTTTAATATTTTAATATAATAGGAGACAGAGTGAAGAGTAAAGAGTAAAGAGTTATATTAAGTATGGTGCTACACATTGAATTGCCTTGAAGGATATTGAGAATTAACTAAAATATGTAGAGCGGATTGATTACCATCTGGAAGTTTAAATGAATGGGAATGTTGAACAAACGTTAAAGAATCGTGTAATGTCAGCACATGATGTTTTAGGCAATGTGTTTTGGATAGAAAACATTGTAAAGTAGTTAGTAATTTTAACCATTCTGCATGGATACAAAATTATAATATAAGTCTTGTTTTAAATGAGTTTATCGGTTAATGTTACTTTTAAGTATTTACGATCCATTTCTTAATTCAACGGTTATCAAGTAACAAACATTTCATTGTTTTTGGATGAATAGATACATTTTTAACATGGACTTCTCCTTTCCATGCTTCTACATACACCAAATAGCGCCAAAGCTTACCCAAATCTTGATTTTAGATTAATTATGCCAACGTTGCATACTTGAGATTCCATCGACTTAATTCCTTATTCTATTAAAGAACCGCTCAAATAGTTTTTAATAAAATCCATTCTTAAAAATGTACATATTCAGCACAAGACAATAGAATCCCTATGACTAACGGATCACGTTTTGTTGCGAGAAAGAAGATCCATCAAAGCAGAAACATTAAATTTAAGGATACCTAAGCATTATTGTTGCACATTGTCCTGTGAAATAACATCTTTCAAAATCAAAAACATTTAATTTATTGAAAGTTAATTAAATATAAATTAAAATCTTCCTATATTATTATAATTTGAGTTATATTATAAATGTATAATGCCATTTGTTAAGCTTATTTTCCTGGGAGGATTCTTGAGGAAGAGTATCCCTGCGCGAGATTATCGCTTTGAAATTATATATTATATTTAAAACATGCTGTTGTTAAATTCGATAATATATATGTTATATTTATTGCCTCTAGTCATAAATGTTTACATAATATATTAAAATTATGCAACATTGGATTTCTTCTGGTCTCCTTATACGCGCTTTGAGAAATTACCCTAAATAGGTACCTTACGAAATAATATGTCAAACATATACTATTATAATTACTGTATTGCATCATTACCATTCATTGTATGTATGGGATATGAATGTTTGGTGAAATTAAATAAAAAATATAAACAAACTGTTGGGAGTTTTATTTCAAGCCGCTTTTCCTTTTTTTATCACCTCCTAGAAACATGGAACTTAGAATCAAATACTATGATTTCTAATGAGAGTCGTTGGTGTCAAATGTCTAAATAAAACATCAACAGCTTATACACACAGTATCGCTCTGGTGGAAGAGTCGCATTCAAAGGCGAAATATTGCTTGAAATGACAATAGTATGTTTAGTGATCAGATCTGAAGAGCCAGGTACTATTCCACCTTACTCTTACCAATTGTTTTCCCCTTACCACTCCCTTTAGTATCACAACATACCCCAGATGGGAATGCCATGGCTCCACTGACTTTGGGCAATGGGACCCTTGAGTAGTATTCACATTTAAAAAAATAAACAAATGAATTCAAAATTCGAGAATTCTTATGCTAAAAGAAACTGGAGTTTTATTTTACATTAAACTAAGGAAGGGGAAGATAGGGTGGTGATAGGAGATGCTCTCAATACACATATACCTGTCATTAATTTGTGGTTGTATGAATTACTTCAGTTCGATATTTATGAAGATTATCGAGATGTCGATATTATTAAATTGCGTGTTATACTGTGCACATGTGTGAGAAACAAGGAACTCCAGTCCAATTTTTTACATTATTTTTTTATCAATAATGTCGATCAAACTTAAATACCAGTATATTTCTTTTTTTTTTCTAAAGTTATTTTTCATAGTTAAAATAATTTTCATAGTTACAATTTTTCAAAACCTGCCAAAACGCTCCAAATCAGTCCAGTTCATGATCAGTTTTGAGGTTAGAATGTCAATGTCAAAACAAGGATGAGCTTTCCGTACATTATTTTATATTCTGTTCATAGTAAACTATAACTAAACATAAGTATTATGTACCTTTTTAAAAACTTTAACTCAAAGAATAATAATAGTATTGAGCATTAATATTATCATAATATCCATATTGATAATTGGTTTGATCATGAATACTCTAATTTATTACACTAATAACAGTTTTTTTTTAAATATTTTTAACAATATTTATAAAGCTTAAAGTCACCCAAATAAATTTTAATTTTTCCAAAACTAAAAAAATGCGTATTTAAAATACAAAGCAAAGGTGAAAAATAAAAATGTCCATACTAATCTAAAAACAGAATGCGCATGTGATGTCAAATGTTCCAAATGCAATGGTACCAACGTAACAAGGTGTTTTCATGAGACGATTTTTTTTAATCACTTTTAAATAATGATTTATAAATTCTACGTATAATTATATATAGTACAAGTTATATATTCAGAATCGGTGTTTGCTGATCTACATGAATACATATTTTTAAATTAAGGAGTCCATTGGTGCGTACCTAACTTTGGAATATTTGGGATGCAGAGTTTCCTCTACAGGGGCATCATTCATTTTATTTACCCTATACCGGCCGGGTTCAAAACAAATCACCGCAGACTTTTTTATAGAACTTTCTTGTATTCTTGAGCGGGTTGTAGGACTTTCCGATAATATATTCATAACTGACGATATCAACATTCATCTAGAGCACCTGCAGTCACCCAACACTGTTAAATTTACTGACCTCTTAGAGTGCTTCAGATGCCGTCAATGGGTCAGCGACCCAACTCACGATGCAGTGGGACTTTGGATATTTTTGTTTCAAAGTCATGCGGCCCGTCCCTGGTAGCAGATAGTGTGAATGTGAGGTTATCAGATCACCGGCTAATTTGCACTGAGATCGATTTTAACCCACCGAAAATCCCTTACGTAACTATCTCATCAAGAGTATGGCGTAGTTTTAACTTTGACGACTTCCTCATAGATCTAAAGGCCTCCCCGCTTTGCACAGAAAGCGCTTGGGAAACAGAATCCCCTACCAAACTTGCAGATGATTACAACACCGTACTCTTAACCCTTTTAAATAAATATGCTCCAACTTCTACAAAAACTCGTCGAGTTCGAAAATCTGACGACTGGTTTGATGAAGAATGTCGAAATCAGAAAAGAGTAATCCGGAAATTGGAGAGGTCCTACAGACAGTCAGGGGTTACCTCACGAAATGATTGGATACAGGCTCAAAAAGAGTACACAATCTTAATTCATTCAAAAAGGTCTGAATATTGGACAAATGGGATTCACTCAGAACGTATAAATCGGCGTCGTCTTTGGAACTCGGTTAAGACAGTTGCCGATGTTCGTGCACAAAATACAATTGACATCGCTCCGGATATCTTTTCCAATTTTTTTCTCGAAAAATTGAGTCCATACGCGCGCTTTTACAAAAAACAATGGCGGAACCGCATCTGCCTTCAAATCTACAACCCTCGAAGTAGTGAGGAAGTTAATACTCGCTTCACCGAACAAACAGTGTGCACTCGATCCTATACCAACATGGTTACTAAAGAAGTGTTGCAATGAATTAGCTCCCTTCCTAGTTCAACTCTTTAATAAGTCATTAAACATTGGTGATTTCCCAAAATCACTAAAATCAGCTGTTGTAACTCCATTATTAAAAAAAACCGCAATTGGACGCTGAAGATCTTTCAAATTACCGACCCGTTTCAAATCTTCCATATATATCTAAAATCTTAGAAAAAATTAATGCTTTACAGATAATAAGTCACTTAAATTCAAATAAATTGTTAACTAAATATCAATCTGCATACAGAAGGTTCCACTCAACGGAAACTGGATTACTACGCGTTTTGTCGGATATAACTCTAGCCATAGAGTCGGATAAGCTGGCACTTCTTTCAGTCTTAGACATGAGTGCCGCTTTTGATACGATTGACCACGATTTTCTTATCACACGTTTAGAAGAATCCTTTGGTTTCAACTGTGGCGTTAAGAATTGGCTGACATCGTATTTAACCAATCATTTACAAGCAGTGAAGATGGGGTAAAACCAATCAAAATATGCAACCCTTTCATCTGGAGTACCCCAGGGGTCCGTTCTGGGCCCTCTGCTCTTCATCATTTTCACAATGTAGCTAAAATAATAGAATCGTTTCGTCTTCAATCCCACTGCTATGCTGACAACCAGCAAGTTTATTTCTACTGCTTACCAGAAGAAATAGACAGACTAAAAACTCGCATAGCTGAGTGTCTAGAAGCAATAACTCGCTGGATGACCTCAAATAGATTGAAGCTGAATCCGTCAAAAACTGAGTTTCTCTGGACCACCACAAGCAGACGTCAGCATATCATTGATAACTCCCCAATAAATATTTCAGGAAGTGACATTGCTCCGAAGACGTGTGTTAAATTACTCGGTGTCAATCTGGATGCAGACTTTTCCCTTAAAAGCCAAGTAAACAGAACAGTAAGTACAGGGTTCTTTCAATTGAGGCAAATAAAGGCAGTACGGAGAAACCTGCCAACAGAGGCAACTAAACTGCTTGTCAATTCGTACGTTGTGTCACGTCTAGATTACTGCAACGGAATATATGCGAGTCTCCCCAAATACCAAATTAATAAATTACAATCAGTATTCAACGCTGCAGCAAGACTTATCACAGGCGTATCTAAATATTCTCACATTTCAGAGCATCTCAAAAATCTCCACTGGCTCAAATGTCCTGAAAGAATCCAGTTCAAGCTCTGCTGGATGGTATTTAAGTCACTTAACGGAATGGCTCCTGCTTACTTATCAGAACTGTGTATTCCCGAAAATACCAACTCACGGCAGTCCACCCTTAGATCAGCAGCATCATCAGCTATCGGCAGGTTGAAGGAACCAAAGCGCACACCTAATACTAAGTTCGGTGATCGTGCTTTCGGAGTGTCCGGACCTAGAGCCTGGAATGAACTGCCGCATGACTTAAGAATTATCAAAGACTCAACAGAATTCAGAAATAAACTTAAATTCATCTTTTCAGACAATCGTATCCATAAATTGAAGAAATTCACCTGTATATTGCTTAGCTAGGCTAGCCGGTTAGTACTTACCTAAAGTCATTAAATAAATTAAAAATTCACGCATCGGTGCGCAAATGCGTCCACAGCCCACAACACTGTAAATAACCAAAGTGTAAAATAATTTTTTTTTAAATGTTAATATTAAATTTTTTCAACATTTTCGATTTTTACACATTGGCAAAATAAATTTAATTGTGAACAGTCTTGTAATTTTAGTTCAAAGGTTGGAAGAGGCTGCCCTCTTTGAGTTATACTATGTGTTATATAATTTATTTTTTTTCTATTTGCAAGCTTGCATGCAACTGTATGGTATAGGAACATAGTTTAAGGATTTCACCCACTTCAACTATTAGTGTTTTTTTAAGTTTTCCTGTAATTTCAAAACTAGAAAAATTACACCTAGCAAAATGACATCTTCGAGGTAATTAAATTCACAATTAAAACAATTATACGTGTAGGAGAGAGAAGAGGATTGAAGGCCACACTTGTCAGCTGCTAAACTCCAGTAGTCTTCATAGTCAAAAGATGATGAGATGATATCCGTAGTGGAGTAAAAATAATAATAACAGTTAATTTCTATGGCACAGTTTTGTGAAGGTTCACCTCAAGTGCACTGTATACTAACTAACCTAAACTGATATAATTTGAAAATAACAGATATACTATATATATGCAAATTAAAACCATGACTTAAAATATTCATAAGCAGCAGACTTACTTACATGCACAATTTAGAATGCTATATAACAATTTGGAACAAACTATGGATATAGATAATCAAATGTTAAGAGGAACGGCTGCGCTGCCTGTTTCATACATAACTTAATTTTGAATTTCAGGCCAAAATACTCACCTAAAGCTAATGATCTTTTTTAATGACTGCAAATCCAGAGGACGCGCGTTTGAATCCCAGCATGTTCAAACAAAATTTAATTAAAATAATATGTAGTATATTGGCGGCATGTTCCAGAGTGGTACATAACCTCATCATCGCCCTGGTGAAAAGCCACCATTCAGAATGGAAATGTTGCTTGAAATGGAACCGTTCGGAATTTGATCGATAAGTGGCTGAGTTGGCATCGCATCTGGGTCCTACCCAGATGTTGTGAGTTCAATTCCTCGTCTGGCTTAGTCCTCTATCACGACACAAGCAACATCTTAAAGTGATGGTAGTAGATTTTCAAATATTGTCAGGTTATTCATAACCTGGAAATGTTTATTTCTTTAAAATCCGGTACCACCCAACATTCCTCTTCCCATCTCCTCCCCCTCAATTCTCACAACATACCCTAATCGGAGATATAATCCCACTGACCCTAGAGAGTTGGAAGCAGTTTGGATTCTTGTGCGGTATACACATAATAAAAACACAAGTAGTTTCTGTGGCCAAAAAATAATAACTTTGTCCTGGGTCCAGAATTTGTCAGTTTATTTAATTTAAAACAGTGAAATGAACATTATTTCTTGGGTATTGCATTGTCAACTGCTAGGTTAAATAAATCAGTTTTAATAAAATAAAACAAAGTCATCTTTATGTTTATTTATTATTGTCTTAGGTTTGGAATGCATCACGTTAAACATACAGTCAATTAGGTACTATTATTAATGTGCTTACCTTCAATGGCAGCAGTAAAATACAGATAAGTAGAATAATATACATTATTTAAGTTTCTTTTACATTATTAGTATAATTTTGTTTTTGTTTTAGATTTTTTTACTATATTGTAAAAAAAAAAAAAAACAAAAAATTATGACTTGATGATTTTGATGAGAAGAAGCATTGTCACAAAAGTTAATGGTATTATAATACTCAAAGAATAATAAAAATATTATTTGTTAACTTTCAAATATCACTGGGAAAGTTTTTTGAATACATATAAATTTTATTTTGAAAACTAAATAGATGGACGAGGGACTGAATTTGTTAGGCATCTTTGATTAACAAGGCTTGTTTTAACACTAAATAATACATATATAAATTAAACAGTATTATGGCAGCATAAAATATTTACAAGAAAAAAATATGCTCTCGTCAACCGCTAAGCACAACCATTCACCGAGGACCTTTTTTACACTTTTATACATTTATTCCGGCAGAACAATCATGTTCAATAAACACTGCATCTTTCAATTTGTGAACAGCAATCACTAAAATACGAACAAATAAATATTTAAAATGTTTGCCAAGTTTAAAGTAAATCCTTTTATAGCTCATCTGCGGAATAATTTGTCGGTTTCTGTATTTCCTCCCTCCTACAACATGAGTCCCTTCAAGAGCCAAATTCACTCCTAGACGACGTAGGCCCTGAGAAAAATCTCGACCCTTCTATGTGGAGTTAATATTAAACATAAAAAAAAAATTCTCTTTGAACAAAATTAATATACAAAGATACATAACTACATTCACAACGTCCAATCAGTGATTCCACATGATTAGGAAACATCCCACCATAGTTAACGAGAACATATTTTAACAATATCACTAATATTAATCATTGCTAAAAATATATATATATTATCTATATAACAGTTCACATTTCATCAATGTTCTACATTGATATTATTTAAATGGAATTTCTTATAACTAGTACTAAATCTTATTTAATAAAATATGTATTCATAACATGTAATATGAATGTGTGCCCAACAATAATCAATATTACTAATTCTACATTATTTAATCTAGATAATAAAGCTTTCGAACCATGGCGCATTTGAAATACTAAACCTTATAATTCATAAAATAATACTTATACATTTCTTTTGCAATGCAAAGACTAAATATTCTACAAGCATTTTATGAGCAGGGAATACTTTGGTTACCAGTTAGTAGGTAAGGGAATTCTAACTTCCCTTCTTTCATTTCTTACATAGTGTATTTTAGTATTTATATTGTAACTGAATTTATGTTTCATTGTGGGCACAGTGAACTACAATAAGCGTTGAATGAATTTAAACAACGTTGAATATGATTCAATCACAAAACGATATGAAAGTTTAGACATTACAAATGCATTCATAAATACGTACTTATTGTTCTAAGGACAGAGTATGTTTTAGAGCAAGTTACTAAGTGTAGTAATAATATTACAGGCATGTAGTTTGAGTATAAAATAATCAAAAAATAATACTAACAGAATAACCTACTGTAATGATAAAGAAAAAATATCTACATATTATTAGGTTATATGTGTGGAAAATGTAATAATATAAAGTTAGTCTATACTTTTCATAAAATATTATGTATATAACAATGCCATAAATACAACGTTTTCGTAAAATATTATTTTGTTGTTTTGTAAAATAAAAATTATTTATTCTCATAGTGGGTGGCGACTGACTTGAGCATTTGCTTGTTCTGAAATATTCCAACAAGAATATTAATCATGTCAATACAGTGAGCTGAGCGGCTCGCAGGCGAGTACCGAGCGTGCTCCAACTGGTTATGAATGTTTTAGCGAATCCCTTTGTAATATTCACCATTCGGCACAACATGTCAGTCACTGCTGGGTGAACATCGTCGCGAGTGCACCACGTGCGGGAGTATGTTTATTGGTGTAAATAAATGCATTTTTTTTACATTTCCTCATTTTCCAGTTCCTCTTTTGTTACCCAAACACACTTTCTTTTATTCTTTAAATAGCAGTATCAGATTAGAAGGAACGCATCACACACAACCTCTACGTTCGCCATTTCGACTCGAAGTGTGGAGCACAGCCGAGATAAATGTTCATGTGAATATTCAGGCACCGTTAACATTGCTCGAGATGAGCGAATATTCGGTAAATATTCGGGTGAATATTCACAACGAGCGAATGTTCAAATCAGTCGCCACCTTAAGATTTTTTAATCAAAAATATCACGGAGATTTCAATCTTAAGATAATTTATATATCGAAGCCAGCCTCATAAAGGAATTGTAAAAATAAATACACAACTCTCACCTTTTAGCATAACTTCCAACTAAGAGAATATTCAGTTGGCTTACTCCATTATGACTATCAAATACCATGAGTTGGACTCGTTTAAAGTCTGTTTTAATCCTCGTTTAAAACCTGGCTTATACCTTGTTTAAAACCTTGTGTTATCTGGCATCTTTACGAAATATGCCACCTTATCAGTAGGCACTCGGTAGTCGTGGATCCATCTGCTTCCCTTTCTGAGTGAGCCATCGATTCCATCTTTCCATACACCAGAAGGGAGATACACTAGAAAATAATTTTTAAAGTTTATTACAAGATTTTGTTTTTGTTTTTGTGTTTTTTTTACTGCAGTTATACCCATTGCATATGAGGCTAGTATAATAAGCCAGGATAATAAGCTAGTTTGCCAGCGTCCTATCCTGACAGCTTACTAACCTGGCTTAACACAAACTAGAGAGGTTTACACAATGCTAGGAAAATTTAAGCCAGCATCATTGTAGTGACTACGGTAACCACACGTCGGTGTCCGTCCATAAGGAAAAAATAACAGCTTACGTAGAAGAAACACAAGACTGAAACAGTTACTTCGGAAACTGTGTCAAGTTGCATTGGACAAATTATTATAAGAATTGCTAGAAAAACGTATTTGGACAAGACCGTGGATGTTAAGACGGAAGGAACGTGGAGCGTCTGTAATGCTTTTAGAAGAACTTGGCTGTGAAGGTCTAGGTGAGTGCAAAAGTGTACTGCAAATGACGCCAGATATGTTTGATGTCCTGTTGAATCTTGTAACGACAACATATTTGACATTTTTACAGAGAAACGTATCGTCTACGTAAAAAAATACACAACGCATCGTCACCGTACACTACCCAATCATGTACTAGATACGGGTGGCCACACGAAGCTAGACACAAAGCTAGGAAAGAAAGTTCGATAGTGGGGGGGCACTACTAGCTCAAATAATAGAAGCTCATCCCATTAAACTATCCTGTCTTGAGACACTATCTTACTAGCTTCCTCTCTAACTTACTAGGTTAAAAACAAAGCTAGTTGTGTCTACACATCGCTAGTGTTCCTACCTTACTAGGTTACTAGCAATAGTTTGCTATTCTGGCTTGTTATACTAGCCTCGTGTGCACCGGGCATTAAGTGAAATATTTGTCCAAGTAAAATACAGTATTTGTAGAGTTATCTAATTGGATATTATTCATATCACCAAAATAATTCCTAAAACCAATGATATATTAGGAACAATCGCCCAAATGGCAATCAAAATGGCAACTATCGAGGGAGAACTAGTAGCTCATAAAAACATAGCCCCGCATGTACGCATCCCTGCAGTTTCACAAACCCAAACTGTCTGCGAAATCCTTGCTGAAATGAAGGAACAAAGTTACAGAGACAAAAATGTTATTATTCATAACGTTCCAGAGAGTACGTCACTATCTCAGATAGAATCAATAAATATGGACATAACATCTGTCAAGAAAATAATCTGTGATATTGATTCTTCAACAATAAATCTTGACCTAAAAATTTATAGATTGGGTAAAAGAAATGTTGACAAACCAAGAGGAATAAAAGTCGAGTTTCCGGATGCAAAATGGCCTAAAATTCTCTTAAGCAAGAAACATGCATTGAAAAACAATATCCGGATGTACCAGGATCTATCATTTCTGCAGCGGAAACAATTAACGGACCTCAGAAATGAACTAGAAATTAGAAAGACTTCTGGTGAGACCGACATAATTGTTCATCATGGTATCTACCAAAAAGGAAAAAATTATAGTCGGCTGCATCTACATTCCTCCTTCTTCTGACGCTCAATTATATAAAAACCACTACCTCAAAGTAGAAGCAATGAGAAGGAGATTTCCTGAAGCTACCTTTATTCTAACAGACTACAATATACCGAATGTTGTATGGGACATAGAAAATAATAGGACTTCTTGCTTGGACAACATCAACCATGGCTCCCATGAAATTATCAAAATGTCAAATTTTTTAAACCTCCAGCAGTTAAACTACGTATATAATATAAATTCTCCTATTCTCAATCTAGTATTCTCCAATTCTTATTTTGTTAATGTATCCACATCTGCTGAAACTGTTCTTCCAATTGACAATTATCACCCTCCATAAGCGATTGAATACCACAGTTCAATAATGAAAAAGATTCCACCTGCATCTGCAAAATTGAACTTTTTCAAAGCAGATATTAATCAAATCAATAATCTTTTATCCTCTGCTGACTGGAACTTTTTGGATGTGGGAGTAAACGTTAATGAAGTAATAGATAAATTTTACTCAATTTTAAATAGTGCTATTGATTTATTTTTACCTATTTCTAAAATGACTGTTCAAAAATACCCAAAATGGTTTAGTAAAGATCTCATCAATACAATCAAAGACAAAAAAATTGCTCATAAAGTTTACAAATCAACACGGGATCCTAAAGATTACACAAAATTTAATGAATTAAGATCAAATGCTAAAAAAATGTCAAAATTATGTTACAAAAAGTGCATTGAAAACTATGAAGAATTGGCTTTTGCCAATCCCCAGAATATTTATAAATTTTCAAACATACTTAATAACGATGACTCTGGTATTCCCTCTAACATGTATAAGAAAATGGCCGATAATCCTCAAGAAGTCGTTAATCTTTTTGCCGAATTCTTCAGAAAAGTCTATGATACTAAAAAGGACTCTCCTTTGCTCGACGCTTCAACAACTAATAATGGCAATAAGATCGATTTTAATCAATGTGTATTTGAAGAAAGTGATATTAGAACTAAATTGAAATACCTAAATCTTAACAAATCAGCTGGTCCCGATAACATACCTCCAATCTTTTTATTTAAATGTTTATCAGTCTTGACTTATCCTCTTACTAAACTTTTTAACTTGTCTCTAAAAATTGGCACCTCAAAAAAGGAAATAAATCTGATATTTCCAACTATAGACCTATATGTATTCAGTCATCAATTCCGAAAATATTTGAATCTGCTCTGCTTACCAAACTCTCGCCTGAAATTAATAAAGTAATTTCACACCTACAACACGGTTTCATGGCAAAAAGATCGACTCTTACAAATTTAATGATTTATGAGGAACACTTATTCAAAACTATGCACAAGCGTCTCCAAACAGATGTAGTGTACACAGATTTTAGTAAGGCATTCGACAAAGTCTCACATAAAATTCTCATACATAAATTAAGTACTCTTGGAATAACCGGGAATATTTGAGATGGTTTGAATGTTATCTACACAAAACAAAAATATCGGTTAAACTCAATTCACACTTTTCATACCAGTTTGAAATCTTCAGCGGCGTTCCGCAGGGGTCTCATTTGGGACCAGTATCGTTTTCCTTGTTTATCAACGACATAACTACTATTTTTGATGGAGTTTGATACTCCTATTCGCTGATGATCTTAAAATTTACAAAACTATTACTAATCTCAATGACTGTTACGTATTGCAATTGAGAGGCTACAAGAGTGGTGCATTCGTAATGAACTGTTTCTCAATATTGAAAAATGTCTAACTATAACTTTTGTTCGAATAAAAAATCCCATCACGTATCGATATAGCATCAACAACATTCACCTAAAAAGGGATGAGCAAATAAAAGACCTTGGTATAATTTTTGACAGTAAACTAACTTTTGTTCCCCACATTAATGAAATAACTAATAAGGCCATGAAATGTTTGGGATTTACTTTGAGAACGATGAAAGATTTCAAATTGATGAACTCCTTTAAATTACTGTTCACTGGATTGGTGAGAAGCAATTTAGAGTATAATTCGACAATCCGGGCTCCATTTTATAAGATTCACCAACAACAAATTGAGAGAGTGCAGCATAAATTTCTTCGATTTATTAATTACAAGTTAGGTATTCCAATCGAAAATCTTAATTATACATTTTTAATGAACCTACTTAACCTAACCGATTTATCATCTAGGCGCACAGTGAGCGACTTAATATGTCTATTCAAAATAGCAAATGGCAGATAACAAGCCTTATTACCCTGCGTATACCTAGCCGTAATACGAGACAGGCGGCTCTGTATAACAATCCAGCGTCTTCAAATAATTATTTCGAGAACTCTCCTATTCAAAGATTGCACAGACTTGGTAACGAGTTTGGTTCAATTGATGTTTACCGTTACAACACTAACGTGTCCAAGCTAAAAATCAGTTTATTTGAATGTTTTTATTAAATTTATTAAGTTTTTTTTTTTCATGTGCATCGTTTTTTATTGTTATTTTTATTATGTTATATTTCTGTAAAATACCCAACCAGGCATAATAAAGTTTGCTGTTTTATAAACACGTATATTATAAACTGTTCATATTTTACAACGTCATAGTAATTATAAATCTACTACTACTTAGTTTTTTTTTCATGTGCATCTTTTTTTGTTATATTTATTATGTTACGTTTGTAAAACATCTAATCATGCATAATAAAGGTTTGCTGTTTTATAAACATGTATATTTTAAACTGTTCATGTTTTACAACGTCATAGTAATTATAAATCTACTGCCTTTATTACCCACCTATTACACTGAAACTAGCTACTTACACAGTATCTACCTTCTCACATCTTTTATACTTATGTTATTATATTATGCCCTAAACTACTTTTTATACTCTTTTGTACAACCTGCAGTTATAATGTAACCACAGTTTAAACTATTATTCATTGCGATAATTACGCTGTAACTACATACTGTTATATTGTACCTACTTACTTGTTTTACACTTTATTTATTATTTTATGTGTACATTATTGTACTCCCTTGTAAAAATATGTGATAAATGTATTTACATGTAAAAGCCTTCTAGGCGTGAATAAATAAATAAATATTGTTTTGATGATATTAATATCACATAATAACTGAATATTAACTTTGAAGTTTTGAAGAATCCTTTAAATTCTGTGAAACAACCCGCCCTTAATAAATTTTGTTCAAATCAAAAACAGCTTCAAACCAACGACGTTGTCTTCAAAAAACACGAGATACATCTATGAATTTATAATAGTTAAATAATACTGTCAATAGGATAGTGAAAAAATTCGCATAAATAAAATAATAACTCAACTTCGTGAATGCTGTGTTATGTTTTATATTGATTCTATTGATGATTGACCAACCTTCTCGGTGAGTTACACCTTTCTCCAGCACGGGAGCAACAATCAGTTCTTCTCCTACAGAGAATTCATCATCAACGGTGTGACAGGCCGGGTCGTGGGGCTCCAGCATCCACAGGGGCCTGATGAGGGCCAGACCTTGGTCCAGGGCTTCCTGGGAATACTTCATCAGCAAGGGGGTGACCTGAAATATCAAATGTTCATTGTTTATTAGACAAAGGGCAGTGAATAGGCGAACATTTCCACAACCAATCATAAAATGTCAGTATCAAACGTCAAAATGGTCAAAATTCTAATTGTCAGAAAAAATTACATAATTTGGTTAGTAGATACCTAACTATGTTTTATTAAAACTAGTAAATATGCATATCAGCACGTATTTTTCTTATTAGTTTTTTTTATTTAAATTAACCCAAACTAAGACCCTAAAACCTATTTTATGTATAATACAATATATTAGACATAAAATAGGTTTTTAAATTCTTAGTTTGGGTTTTTTTCGTAAATAAAAAGCCATACAAAAACTTGAAACTTTACCAAGCTTTAAATCAATTTTCAGTGATTCTGCTTCTCCGGTGACTAAAATAGTTGTTCCTCGTTGTAATTAAACTAATAAAAAGTGTTTTTATTAATTTTGTGCATATTAAGAAATACGTGCTTATATGCATATTTAAGTTAAAAAGAATTCGTCGACATTTTCTTGGTAAATTAAAAAAATGAAAACTATGATATTATTTCTTTTTTTAATAATTATTTATATTTTCTTCAATAAATCTATAATTACTTTGTGGTGTCACTATTAATAAGATATATTTTATGTACACCAAATATTTCTTATAATTTTTTTTTTAAATATTTTATTTTTTTTCGTTACAGTGGAAAGAGGAATAGAATCATTCCTGGATTTTTCACGTGATTGTTGTATTGGATAAATATTAAAATTTAGGGAGGCACCTACTTATATTTTTGTATTTGAACTTTAGGAAAATTTTTCGCACAATATTTTAATAATTTTTTTTTTAAAGAATGATAAACATTCCCGGGTTACGAATAACCTAACAATATTTGAAAATCTCCCACTACCATCACAGTAAGCGGAAGATGTTGCTTGTGTCGTGATGGAGGACTAAGCCAACCAAGGAATTAGGCTCGTAACTCCTGATGGGACCCGGATATGATGCCAACTCAGCCACTGATTGGTCGTTAGATAACGTTTCGATTTTTTTCTTTATTAAGTAGGTATTCAATACATTGGACGGTCACCAAAGAAAGGTAAATATTTTATGCTACATATGTAATGTCATTTCTGTTTGGTCAAAAAGTTTGCCGACAAAGCAGTTTCTTGTTATAAACAAAATGCCAATTTTTCCAAAATGTTCCAAACACCATTGTTTGTGCATTGTCTTAAATTATTTTGGTGTACAGTGATAACAAAACCGATTTTATTTAGTTGGGTATGTAACTTACAGTTTTCTGGCGTAGAATTGTCAAGATCTTGGCAGTCTCCAGCACTTGCTCATCATTATATTTGCTGGGAAGATGAGTAAATTTCATCACGGGTAGAAATGTTGCCAGCTGCAGCCAACGTAGGTACAGTTCTTTCTCTGGCAGCACAATTTCAGTTTCATTAACATTATTCAGTTCGAACTGGGTTTTTGGTGACCCGGGTACAAATTGTTCACCACCGGGCCAGTCAATGTCCCCTCCAACTGCGCCAGGCATCAAAAACGGATAACCAATGATACCGTAAGATAGAATTGTTGGTATTACATTCTTTATCGCTTCCCAAGTTGATTCAAACGGTGGTAAGGAAACGAAAATAGGCGGACGAGGTAACGATACAGCAGATGTTACTCCGATCAGACTTATAGACTTCTCAAATGAATCAGTGAAAAACGTTTTGTATTGATCAGGATTTGACAACCGTCTTTCACACTGATAGTAATGCGGCATATTGTGAGCTGTGCCCATGTCTAAGAAAAATGCATCGACCTTATAAGTATTCAAAACCTTTTTAAGTTTTTCGTGGAGCCACGGTATCGATCTGTTGTTGGTTATGTCTAAGACTCCGGCGCTGCTTAAAGATTTATATCTCGTTAAAGCTGGGATTCGTCTGTCACTAAACCGCTCTGATATAAGCAAACGTTTCTTAATGCATTCAGCAAAGTTTGGACTCTCAGTACTAATAAATGGCTGTATCGAAAACACTATTTTAAATCCTCTGCGATGAATGATATTCACAGTCTCTTCTAGTGTTGGAAATCTCGTTGTGTCTAATGTAAAATCTCCTATATTGTCTTGCCAATATTCATTTATCAATACGTGCCCTTGTTTCAAAAATCCAAGAGCGATCACATCTTCGGTGTAATTGTAAATAAGTGCTTCGGTGAGTTCGTGCTTTAGTCTCGGAGCAATATGCCAAATCGGCTCAGATATCAATGAATCTAAAATACTTATATCTTCTTGTTTAAGACCATCCCATAAAGACTGTTGACTCAAAGATGAATGCAACGTCTTCATATTCGAGGAAGTACATATTTTATACTTCAGTACGGGATATTTTGTAAGATGATTGACATAAGCAAAATCGTCATGTCGTGCTTGAATGCAAAATTTATTGCTGTTTTTATGATTGATTGAAATATATAGAGGTGTGTCATTGTCAATGATGATGACAGCTCCACGAGAGTTGATAAAATATCTCATTAGAGCGTTGCCCCACTGGTGTTTCTTTATATCGCCGGTAACAAATGGTGCAAAGTCATGAGTGCTCGTTTCTAGAGGCCAGGACATGTTGGCAAACTGCCCGCCGCCGTACCAGTGGTCTTGAGGAGATGACCAATCGTAGCAATCTGTTGGATGAACACCTGAAAATGAAAAGCAGGTTATCAAGTGCGTTCATAGATGGCAGTAGTGATACAATACGATAAAATCAAAAAGGTTATTGAGCAAACTTGCAATATTATGACTTTGCTTTAAAATAAGTGCTGATGAATTGAACAGGAAAGCTTCATAAGAAGCTTCAATAATATGGCTCGATATTTATTAGAAATATAAGATGTTGAATTAAATATTTACAAACCATCAAGTAAGGCCTGCCATTTGATTGTGTAGCATCTAATATCTGTTTCTGCATCATCTGTTATAGGAACTTTATTAAAATACAATCTAGCGCCATTTAGCCACTGCAAGCAAATGGAACCTGGCTCTGAATCAGCATCCGCCAAACAGTCATACGCTTTGGATTTTCCTAGAGTTACACCTGAAAAGAAAATATATAAACCACATTATAATTATTTTCAATGTATGTCCATCTATCTGTTCATGTACCTATCACAACTCATATGTTATTTTGTGAAGATGCCTTCTGTACATTGTAACGCAAATTTTATTATACATATATGTACCAACAAGTTATAATTAGTTAGTACCTACAGTTGATAAGTAAATTAATACAAAAGGTGTACAGAATTATTGTATAATTTGCATAATGTGTAGGTACTAAGAAATATTTTGTTCCATACATTTTGCTCCATGTATAAATTATTTTCTGCTTTATTATTCACAATGCCATCAATACGGCTATTAAAAATAATATTCTGCAGAAGCCAACATAAATAATACATAATTATTACAGACATAAGCAACTTGAATGGACTTCATAGAATCCCTATCAATGAAGTGAACACATGTCTGGATTCTAGATTAGCGTTAATAATAATTCAGTTTTACTAAAGTGTGTACAAAATACATTATATATACAGTCATAATATATTACTTTTCATTTCTCGAAGAAAGCAATCACTTTGTGGCTTGACTTTATAATTTAAGTGTAAGAAATATTTTTGTTTTAAGCCACTTTATTTTATTATCGACCGGTTTCAGTTGACTCAACCTTAATCGGGAATACATGTTGTATAAACTTAATGTAAATAATAAAGTTAATATTTGTGCATTCCTGATGAAGGTTGTGTTCGACTGAAACCGGTCTTAATGCATAAATATAAATAAAATAAAGTGGCTTAAAACAAAAATTTCTTTAATTCATATTTATAATATTTTTCAGTTAGTGGTTCTCATTCTATAGACATGTTTTTGAGGAAACACTGTATTGTTAAGGCTAAATGAAACGTAATGCGAGCTCACAGATGGTGCTAATTTAACAATTAATTCCATTTCATATTCCGTATGTAAAACCGCCAACGAAAAATTCATCGCAGTATTTGAAAGCGTTAAGTAAGTGCTGAAGTGTAAAGTTCGACCATCTGCTCATCTTTCTTAATGTTGGTCGACCTGGCTTTAGAAAGGGACGACTGGGGCACATAAGGGCCCCCTTTGAGGAATTAATGTTTTAAAAAATAAAATCGGTCCCTGGCAGCCTCCGTGGTTGGGGCTCTAGGTCCGGGTCTCTCAGGTCTAGGCGGAATTCCGCCCCTGGGCTCGTGCCCCGCGTAACTGTGGTGTAAAGACGGAACTGCCGATGGCTAATGAATAAGATAATGTCGTAGATTACAAATTCACAAAATTATTAGTTTGTTTATATAAAACAGTAACATCTTCAGTAATTAACTTATTTTAATAACAACTTTAAATAAGATAATCATTTTAGAGTAATATTCTTGATAAATATTTATGTTTAAAGCGTTTATTTTACATATTTTGTAACCTCGTCTGTAAATTTTATGTTTTAAATAACAAGCTCCCTTTAGGCAAACTACAAAAAACTAGTTTATCGGGACTTTTTGAATTGTATTTTTTCTCTTGTAAAATTAAATAAAAAAAAACTAGAAAAGTCTATTGATTCGTGCAAAATACTATTCCGTCCAAATTTGGAGTTAAGAAATGTCATAGTCACTGCCCACTCGGGCAGCTCGTAAATTCCCAAAGTCTGCACCCTCGCACGGTTTACCACCAAAGGGCCACTAGTATGTTTTGTATGAACTTTTTCTTAGGACAGAAAGGCCTATAGTAGATGAATGTACAATGCACATATTTATGGGATTCATTTTGAACTCGCTCTCGGGGAGTATTACCTATACGGATGGGTGGAATTTGTTGTATATTTATGGTGCAAGCTTCTATTATTTTCTTATCTTTTTATGGAAGTTCAATGCGCAAACACACTTTAGAGAAAACTGCCAAAATGGCTGACAATAATTTAAATTGATAGTGTGTTACAAAAAAAGTTACACTATTTAGAAAATAACTTTTAGAATATATGTAGTTAGAGAAAACTTATTTCGTATCAAATTATCGATTGACCTTGGCTACATGTATTATTGTTTAAATTTTATACAAACCACAAAATTATAATTAAAACAGAAGATAAAATTGAATTGTGTACTAATATTCACACATAGGTATTAATTGTCAACTACTGTCCCCATTTTGCCAATGAATGTTTACGAATGAGTTAATTAATGCAGTGCAAGGATGCGCACTTGACTTGATAAATAATTATTCTGAGATATGTAATGCAATTAGCAAATGCAGATAAACTTTTCATGAAGGTTCTTCACGTTAATTGTACCACTGAATAATAATTAAACATTATTATTAGTATTTTCACACTTCATGCATTCTCTAAGTGTATTGTATACTTATTTGGATTCAACAGGAAAAAACTAGAATATTTTTTAATGAAATTCGTCGACCCTACCTTTTTTATTTTACCATTTCTATTCCTGTTAACTCTATAAGTCTTAAAATTCACCAGCAGTACCGTTTCTGTTAGTTTAATTCATCGTCCTTACCATTTCTATTATTGAAATTCATTGGCCCTACTGTTTCCATTAAATTAGTTTATTGGTCCCACCCTTTCTATTAATGAATATCTCCAGCCCAACTGTTTCTACTAATGAAATTCATCAGTCATACGGTTTCTGTTGATGAAATTCATCAGCCCTACCTAGAAATTAATTGGCTTTACCGTTTTTATTACTGAAATGGATCGGTCTTTCCGTTTCTATTCATAAAATTTATTAGCAGAACCATTTCTGTTAATGAGATTCATCAGGCTTACCGTTTCCATTAATAACATTCATTGGTCCTACCGCTTCTATGAATGAAATTAATTTTATTAATTGATAAACTAAAGTTCTTAAAAACTTAAGACAAGATTTTTGTGCATAGCGCAAAGGGTAACAATTATTTTTTATAAACAATAATTATTAATCTAAAACACTCATCCAAATTGAAAAAACCTTCCGAGCAAAGATAAATGTCGCCACAACAGGACGACTTAGAACTTTGGTTATCAATTAATAAATATTTGACAAGTCAAAGCAATTTTCACCAATAAAATGTAGACATAATTTGTCTCGACGCCATCTATTTGAGGGATTTAGCCGTTACAAGCCTCTCTCATATTAATAAAGTTGTTTGTTTACAGGTGAAAATATAATAAAAACAGTAATTATTAAAATGGAACACTAGTATATATTGATTAACTTGGCGGGTTTGCGATAAGCCGACGTAGCTCAACGGTAGAGCATCTAACCGGACATTAGAAGGGTGCGGGTTCGTGTCCTGCCGGCGACATTTATCTTTGCTCGGAAGGTTTTTTCAATTTGGATGAGTGTTTTAGATTAATAATTATTGTTTATAAAAATAGAAATTAATTTTCACCAACTATTTGCATTAATGAAATATTAAGATTAATTTACTTTGTATTAATGCCAACTCACCCAAGTGCCCATTCATAATCTCAGCCCCTTCCTTATTGAACACCTTAATCTCTCTGTTTCCTTTGCTGAACTTTATCTTCTCAAAGTAGGCTCCTGCCAATACTTGCTGGTGGTACATGATATATGCAAAACCAACGAAAAATACTATGCATAGAAACAAGAACCCAACAAAGGCTCTGATCTTGTAGTCGGTAGGTTTCTTCTTTATCTTTGATGGAATGGACTGGAACAAAAATAATAAATTGGTTAAAAAAAAATCACATCGTAATATACAAAATTTTATCCACATTCATTTGGCGCTTTGGGAACATTTTTTGAAATAATTGACCAATTGACTAAGGCCTGCAACTGCGCTGCCATGATTAAAGCACACAATCCAAAAAAGGAGCAATTTAGTAAATCCCGTTTGAAGATTTCAACAAACATGTCTAGTCATACAAATATTAATTTTTTTTTTAAATTACTTAAAAATTATACAATAAAATACTTTCAAAACGTACATAAAAAAACAACTTACAGGGTTCGAAAGTCGAGATTAAACACAAAAATTACCTTGTGAAAGATGAACTATATATAGAGAGATGGTTGCTGGCTGACCGAGCGGTTAAATTAAATTTTAAAAAGTAGCGAGAAAAGCCAGTAATTGAAAAACGAAAACCATAATTTTTTATTTGCTATAGACAGGGAGGGAAAAAATCTGAAATCTATGCATTTTCAAATATACGTACGGTCTGAAAGGTTAAAAGTATTGAACATGATGCAAAGTACAGAGCGATGTGAACTTAATTTAGGTGCTATTCGTAAGGCGGTTGATTGGTAACTATACCACCGTCACATGTTACAGTAAATGTACAATAAGGAACTCCAGTCCTATTTTTTAATTGTTCCAACATAAATACTAGTATATTTCGTTTTTCATGGTTAAAATAATTTTCAAAGTTTACCAAAACGCTCCAAATCTATGGCTGGTCGATTTTGATAAAATTTTGGGGTTAGAATGTCAAAACAAGGATGAGCTTTACTGTACATAATTTTATATTATATTCATAGTAAACCATAACTAAACATAAGTAATGAAATTATGTACCTTTTTTAGAAACTATAACTCAAAGAAATACTAATAGTATTGATCATTAATATTATTATAATATCCATGTTGATAATTGGTTTGCTCATGAATACTCTAATTTATTTCACTAATAATAGTTTTTATATTGAACAACTATCATAGAGCAGTCACCCAAATTAAGTTAAAATTTCCCAAAAACTCAAAAATACATAAAAAATACAAAACAAAACCGAAAAATTAACATTTTCATACTAATCTAAAAACAGAATTCGCACGTGACTTCAGATGTTCCAAATTCAATGGTACCAACATAATAAGGTGTTTCGATGTGACGATTTTTTTTTCACTTTTAAATAACGATTTATAACTTCTAAGTATAATTATATATAACAAAACTTAAATATTCAAAATCAGCGTTAGCTGATCTGTATGAATACATATTTTTAAAGCCATTATATTTTTCACTGGAGTTCCTTATTGAATATTACTGATTATGGATGCTTGCCGTTTTACAGAGCGTTTAATCTCCTCCGCCATTTAGCTTTAATGAGGCAGAGAGGACGGACTGCCAAACAATTCGATCTTGGCATACACTTCTTGCTTCATTCACTTAATGAACATCTGTATATTATTGTATTTAGTATTTTACCTGTATTTTTTCCTTGAGCAAACTAGCCAACGAGTTGATGGAAGTGATGGAGTTGACCGGGGAGTCATCATCAGAACTGTCTATGGTGGAGCTGTCTCCATCAGGAGACTTCACTGGTGCCGCCATCACCGATTTTCTCCTAGCATTCCGTAGAGGTATTCTGAAAAATGTAATTATTTCAACTGATAATTAATTTATTCTTACAAATCTTTAAAACCATTTTGTAATATCCGATGCTGTAATATAAAATGCATACGTTTTCATTACATTCATTCAATGAACTTTCGTAAATTGTCAATCAAAATATTAAGAACAGCCCTTTTATGGAAAAAAAGTCTTTGAAATTCTGTGTGGAATGCCTTACCCAAATTAAAGTAACTTTTCACTATTTCACCTTTATTCTTAAAATATTCGAAATTTTTTTTTAAGATTTTTCTTTAATCACCAAAATCCTTCGACTTTTAAGGGTCTAATTATTTTTGGTGTTTGTTTGGAATCACATATTTCGATATATGTAAGTGTCAAAATGTTTAACTTATTCCAATCTCTTTAATTATTGATCCGTAGGTATGTTTCGAATTTAATTATCATAATAAATATTATTTTAAAATCTTGTTGCAGTAAATAAATAATCGGTGTGCTCTTTACATACCTTTTTTGTATGAAATGTTTATTAATAATTAATTGTATTAATATAATTCTAAATACATAGATTACATAATTCACAAAAAAAATGGACACAAACAAAGCATAATCATGTTTTTATCCGTAATAAAAATGACAACATTTACTATTTAAAATGTAATCGTTTCTAAGAATTATAAAACGATCGCAAATATTATTATGGATTTTTATGATTTAATTTGTATGTCGCAATAATATTGTAAATAAGTAATTCCTAAATATGTGAGAAAACCGAGACTTTATTTTTGAAACCTTTCATAATAATTATTTGTAAAATGCCGATAGATCTAAATTTGTTTTGTTTTTTTTTTCTTTTACTTTAATCTGATGAACTGAAAAAAATGATGACATTAAATAATATTTACACAAACCAAAATAAAAAGGTTCCTTACTATAAATCTAGAGACATCTTCCGTGTGAAGATGTAGCATAAAAAAGTCAACAAAACATTTTAATGACTCAAATTCTGCACATTGAAATTCAATCTCGCACGTTGGGTCACAATACGGTTCTTGCTGCTTGCCACTGAATTCCAACGGCTTAAATTTCAAACGAGAACCGAGTTAGAAATAGAATCGATATTTGAATTTCATTCCCTCCCCGTTAAAACTATAACAATTCATCTCATTCAAAATTAAAATTACATTTCACGTTTGAAAACTCGATTCCCTCATAATTTGTGTTAATTTAGAGAATGGTTGAATTTTAAACTGCGTTCCAAAACCAATTTCCCTCGTTTGTGTCAACAAAAAACTGCGTTTAAAAAACAATTACCCTCGTCATGGAAAAAATAAAGTGCCGTTGAGATTTAAATTAGTTAGATTTGAAACTTTAACCCGTTCGAACTATTTGTTATTTCCCCTCCATTTCTAACCAGCTGGGCCGGCTTTCGCACTTCGCTCCGAAGCGATCAAGATGAACTGGAGTTTGTTTGAAATGGCTTGGAGTAATGCGAGTGTTGTGTTGGTGCTACGAGCTACAGCCGGTAATCGCGGGCTTGAGGTAATCACCTTAGTGTTAAGAGGACAATGCAGTGATTCGGCGCGCGTGAGTCGCACTTATCCAGTGACGTATTCAGAGTGAATTACGAAAAGCAACTCTTAGGCGTACCACTGATAACTCCGTTAGAACGTCTCCCTATTTCTCATAAGCGACGCGTAGGTATGCATGCAGCAAAAGTTACAACGGAGCTCTCAACGGCAAGATCGTGATCTTATGTTCCTGGTTTTTCGGGTTATTGAGCTGCGTTTATCCACCCCTAGCGCCATATCCACGGGCATCGTGTTCAAATTCATCTTCTGAATGTTCATATTTGTCTGCTATGTTATTAGTTATCAAGGATAAGAGCTTGTATAATAAAATAAACGTCCACCATGGAAGAAATTATATTTGAACAAGATCGGTAGCCATCTTGGTTCTCAGTTTCAATGCTTTTATATAAGATGTTTGATGATCTTCCTTGTCCTTCTTGGCGGAAAAAGGAACAAAAAGGAATATTCAAAATAATTTATTTTTTTATATATATAAAAATTACAATGTTGATCAAAATAAAATAAAAGCAATAGATTTTAAATAAAGAATGAAAATTGTTAGGACTGGTTAGGTTATGTTAAAAAAGCTCGTGCATGCTTCCATTTTGAACTTTTTAACAGCATTTTAAGAAAATGCTTCAATTTTATGGTAAATTTAAGATTCGGCAATCTTATAGGTTTTTCAGTAACATTATTTGACGGCCTCCGTGGTTGAGTGGTTACGATCCTCGGCTAGGAATCCGGAGGTCGTGGGCTCAAATCCCAGCGTGCACAATTAAATTTCATTTGATTAGTCTGTACAATTTATTCATTTTTAAAAAAAGTGGTAGAAGATACTTTCAGTATCGCCTTGGTGAACGACCACCATTCAGAATCGAAACGTTGCTTGAAATGGCTTCAGCCGTGTTTGGTGACCTGATCTGAATATGAATCTCCCTTCCTTCCCCACTAATCATAACATACCCTAATTGGGGATGCCATAATCTTACAGGCTCCAGACGATTGAGAACAGCTGGGACTCCTGTGTGGTAGTCGAATAAAAATATTTTTATTTTTTATTAAAATGGTTAATATTAGGTAATATTTTATTAAGGCAATCCACTTCCTGAAATTCGAACGAAATCACGCACTCCAGGTGACGAAAAGGTTGAAATTCCCGCTTAACACCGGCCGCATGATTCTATTTACGCAAAAACAAAAAAACATCACCAAAAATATACATATTTTTAAAAAATTTATTCTGTTTTAAAGCTCGACAATACGACAATATCGGAAAAAGGGTTCGTAGGTAGGAGATTTTGCACTTCAAAAAAGTCTGAAACTTTATTTTTTTCTAGGCTTATAAATAGACTCGCCAAAAAGTACATGTTTTACTTAAATCATCTATGATATTTCTAGGCCATTCAATTTTCAAACAAAAACACATTATTTTGCATTACTTCCCATTGCTGTATATATATGTGCAAGGGTTGTTCCAGGGGTGAACTATTAAATTCAAAGGTCCGGGATATTTAAAAAAAAATTATGTGGGTATATTATTTGGGTCCATTCATTGCAAAAATGAATAGGTTATTCACACAAAATCGCTTCTAGATCACATCGGGGAATTTTAATAACTCAAAAATACGAACTATGTTTCTTGTTTTTAATTTTATAAGCATCCGGATGGACCCAGGCTCCCCTATCTCAGTAGATGCTAATATAGATAGAGCGCAGTCGCGAGTAATGCTGTGGATAATCTAATTAATAATGGCCAATTGGAGAAAACCGCAGAAAAGACTTGGTCAATATATTTCTTTAAAACTGTTCTTTGTTATCTGATCATTATATTATAGGTAGGCTTATCAGGAAGATAGCAAGTACGCAAGTAGATACATACCGATCTATTATTAACAAGTACATGTAAATTCAGGTAATATTATTTTATTCGTATTATTATGCAAATATGTACTCGGCTACTCGCCAATGACGCAATACTTTGTTGTTTGAAAATTTTTAGAGTTGAATCTCGATTATCCGGGTTCAATAGAAAAACGAAATTATTTACAATGCACAGTTTGTAGTCTGTCAATGCAAGAAATACTGGGAATGATTTATCTATAATTTCTAAACGGGTAGTCAGGAAATGTATAAGGTTTCCAATGACAAAAGTTCTATGTTAAATACGTACTGGAATTTTGGGTAAAACGCTCGAAAATTCCTTCACTGGTTTTCAAACTGCACAGACATTTTGGTATGTATTTTACAAAATTAAAAAATTACAGTTTGAGGATTGTAGTTATTGGAAACTTACATTTTTCTAACTATCCGTACAGAAATTACAGATAAATTATTTTTTACAGTAACTCCACACAGGAGGCCCTGAGGGAAATAATTTCCCTCGAGGCATATATCATCTTTGGGGATGCTGTGTGGAGGGTATTTTAGAGGATAGGAAGGAGTGAACATGGGTCTTGAAGAGACCCATGTTGTAGGATGGAGGAAACACAGAGGCTGGCAGATCATTCCACAGCCGAGTTGTTGAACACAAGAACGAGTCGTAGAAGCGACCCGTTCTCATATGACAAATGTCAACCGTCTGCAAATTTTGGGCGCGCGTTTGTCGTGTTTCCCGACCATGCACCGGTCCCGAAGGGATCAATGACGCTAGTTCCTCAGAGCATCTTCCATTAAAATACTGGTAGAACAAGGACAGCATTCCCACCTGACGTCTGTGCTCCAAAGATTGCAACCCGTTTGTTAAGGATAGGCGAATCTATCAAAAGGACCGCCCGTTTTTGCACAGAGTCAAGGGTTTTTTCAGATATTTTAGGGCTCCCGACCAGAGGTGACTGCCAAATTCTACAGTGGGCGCAATTACGATTTGTACAGGATTAGCAGTTGTGAACTATTAAAGTATCTGCGGGCTCTGTACAATACGCCCAGCTTCTGAGAGGCTAACTTTACTCTGGCTTAGATGGAGCCCCCATACTTAAGCTGGTCACTTAAGGTTACACCAAGCACATCAATGGAGGGCTTGTTGGGAAGATTGCTTCCATTGTTGTATTGCTGGAGTTATCAACCTGCAAAGTGACGTTTAGCACCTTATGGTATATGGGTGCTCGTCCTCGGTAGCTTAAAAATACAACTGATTAAATGTTTTCGAAAAATCTTTGTTTTCTTTCAACTGTAACGGAATATACATCTTATACGTGCATGTGGATATTAAAATATGTAGTACTATAATATATGTATGCATTATTTTTTGTTTAATTACATCCAAATAGAATACCATAAAAATATTATTTGGAATGAACGATACACTCGTAAAAATGGCCAATACGCCAAAAGGTGCTAGATATTAGCCGCAATCAACCGGCCATAACTCCCCTAAAGAAGTGCCATTTCAATAATTCCTTTTCCGAAATGACTGCGATAGTTCTGAAAATCATACCACACAAGAGTCCCGACCGCTCCCAACCGTCTGGAGCCAGTTATACTATGGCATCCCCAATTGGTGTATGAACCTGAAAGTATTGAGGGGTGAAGGAGATGGGGAAGAAGGAAGGTGGGGAAGTAGCTGGCTATTCATATCTGATCACCAAACACGGCTAAAGCCATTTCAACATTTCGATTCTGAATGCTGGTCTTTCACCAGGGCGGTACTAACAGTATCTACCACTCTGGAACGTGCCGCAAATATACTACGTATTATATTTAATTAATAAATTGTCAAATAACACAATTCGGTCAAATAAAATTTACTTGTGCATGCCGGGAATTGAATTACGGGATTCGTAGCCAAAGATCGTAACCACTCAACCACGGAAGCCGTCATTCCTTCCCGGTGGACGTATTTTTTTGCTATTTCATAATATGCATTTTTTAATTTTCCAGGGTAGTGTTGTTCCATACCCGGGATATTGTACTCGAAATCGTCCCATCAATCACGCCTAATCTCCAGTGCCATTTCGTTAGTTAATTTTACGATATTTGTTTGTTGATTTTAAAAACGAGTTCTTCTAGTTCAACGGATTATAGCGCAAATTCTTATTAATCCCGGGAAGTTTTGCGCCACATCCCGGGAAGTGATATAAAACGCATCCATCGACCGGCCCTAATCTTGTTCCATTTCGTTAGTTTCTTTTACGAATTACTTTATTCGTTTTTCAAAGTGATTCCTTCTTAGTGAACAGAACGATGCACTATCAATTGAATTCCTAGTTTCCGAGAACTGCTTCAAAACAGCCAATCAACAGACCCTAATCTTGTTCCATTTTGATTGGGTATATTTGTAGTTATTTCCGGGAAGTATTGCGCCAAATGCGGTGAAATATTGCGCAACTCTTCACGAAAACTGTCCGAAAACTGCCCCCACTAATCGGACCTAATCTTATCCCATTTCATTAGTTGCTTCTGCGAATGTTGTATTGTGGATTATTCGGGGAAGTGCACATTGGAGGTACCCCACCACTTTCCCAACCGAACAGATTGTTCAACTTCTTCTTCGTACACGTCAGAACTCATTTTTTTTTGTATAACGAAGATAAATTAATTTGTTAAGGACAAATCTAGAAACTACAGTGTTCCTTAATAGTATGCGGAAAGTTTAGTAAACTAGTATCTACACTTGTAACAAAAAATAATTATTATACTAGAAATTTTTCAAACAAATATTCACCTTGTGCTCTGGAACTATTTTTTTTATTATATACAAGCTGATGTGTACCCGGCCTTGCTCGGGTACAATAATTGATTTGACAGCGAATGTAACCATCTCCAAATAAAGAAACATTCATATGAATATTTTATTTTATTCCAAACGTTTATTTTTTCAAAATGTATCTAAATCATAAAGTTATAAGTAGGTATATATTCGTGTTTTCCATTTTGAAAATATTCTACCCAAAAAAACTTATTTTTTTGTGTATGTAATCTGTGGCTAACCAGAGTGTTATATCTATGGGCTAACCTAAATAAAACATGGCGGGTTCAATGTTTTTCATACTATTTTTAAAACGTTATAGCAAGTTTTACATATTGGATTTCGTTCAAAGTACTCTCTAAACCTTCCCAGCACTAATAAGAACAAACTGCTATTTTCAGCGAAACCGGTCCAGTAATTTTCGAGAAAAACCAAGAACAAACACACAAACAAACTTACTTTGATTTATATATATATATATATATATAGATAATTAACAACATTGTTTACATGTCAATACTAATAGGTATGTAAGTACTAAAAATATTTATTTATATAATCCTTTTAGTTTATTTTTTTTAAATTAATACCTTCCTAGTTGAGAAATTCTCGTGTTGAGAGAGGGAGTACTATTATGTTTTATTATACTTAATTTCAAGAGTACTACAATTAACATGATATTATGGTGTCTATACAATAATTTCAAAAAATAAATTAAAAGAAATTTATTAGAAATAAAATAAAATATACGTATGTATATAATTTTTTTTTTGTAAAATTTATTTTAAGTTTTTCTTACAAATTTCATCATTTTTTTCAGCTTGTATTTCTTTAGGAAGTTCGTTAAAACATTTTATGGCTGAGTATGTGTAATGGTGTTGAGCTGCTGTTGTATTAAGTTTAGGGATAGTTCTCAACGTCTCTAATTTAATAATAATAATAATAATACAGTATGTTGAGTAAATATAATGGAAAACAAGTGGCAAGAGTAATAGTCTATTCACATCACATATTCAGTGACAGGCGCGGCACAGGAGGGAGTATTCACATTATACCGAGAGTGCATGTGTTCATAGATAATGTAAGCAACCAATTTTGCCGTTCCTGCCACTTTACGTGTCTGGATCTTGAATCAAAATTTGGATGGAGAAAAATACACTAACAGGACCCGCCAACCTCTCGACACATTTCTACTTTATCCCGGGAAATTTAGTCACATCCCGGGAAGTGCCGGACCTAATATCGCCCCCAGTCCACCCGAACATCTCCACTACTAGTAACCAGTCGCTTAGTACCTACCCAATATTAAGAAGAAGATTGTGCGAAGAGAATGAGGATGATCATGGGCAGTCTCGAGAGATGATTTCTCCTATCATTATCCTTTTTAGAGCTATTATGTTAATGTGCAGAGGAGCGACCGCATATCCTGCCCTCTATTGGCTACTTAGTTGGGCCGGTACCCGATACACAGTACACACTACACACAGCACAGCAGGACTCAAGACAAGACCGAATTACGAAACAACTCTAACTAAATGTTTCCCATTCATTTCTTTGCATTTAATTGTAGGTATTTATTATTTTACCATTCATTTATTATTTATTATTAACTGCAAAATGTCATTACTATGGCAACACCAAGCTACTGACTTGATCTTTGAAATGTGTTCTTTACATTCAAATGTTTCCACACATTCGCATTTGACAGTTCGTTTTAAAGAAGCAAAAAGCAAATCATTATAATTAATTTTTTAAAGGTTTTTCTTTTATTTATATTTTTATATCTGAATTTTTGTATCTATATAACATCTAACATGGTTATTTCTATACAAAAAAATTCACAAATCCAAAAAAAAAATTCACCTCTCCAAGTGATTGTCTTCCTTCGATAATAAAAATGGAATACGGAATCATCTCCTTTCGGAAAGTACCGGTAATTCTGAACACCGTTTTATTTAAGGAAAACATATTCACTTAGACCACTGTGTTTTTTAAAGCTCACTTTGATTTTCCTATGAGTTATCTTTGTGTTGCCATTTAAAACCTTTTAAACGATCGCATCGCCCTCAATCTTTGTCTACTTTTAATTGTCAGACTGTAATCTTTAAAATATTCAAACTTTAAAAATCCTTCCATATTGCTTTTTTAAATAGCTTTTAAAAAAAAATTCTAATCTCGGGTGAAGCCGGGTAGTAAAATTGGAGTATGAATAAGCGAAGAGTTATATCACATCGGGGAGAGGGACGTCGGAGAGTTATTATTTATTAATTCAAAATAATGATAGTATTATTACGCAATACGATAAACATAATGTTTTATAAATATTTTATAAATTTATATAGGCTTAGCATTTATCAAAATACAATCAGAAATATTACTTTTTTTCTGACCATTCCATTGTATGTTTTACAAAATATTTAAAATACGAATATGATTTTTAAAGTGGAGAAAAGTATGTTTAATAATTTGTCGTTGCGTTTTTGTAAATAAACGTAACCAAAAATTTGTAATCCGAATTACAAAAAAAAAACAATGTTTTTACCGCAATATAGTATATATACTATATAGTACCGCACACGAGTCCCAAATGCTGCCAACCGGTTGGAGCCAGTGAGACTATGGCATCCCTAATTGGAGTATGTTGTGAGGCTGAAGGTAGTGGGGAGGGGAAGGAGATGGGGAAAAGGAAAGTGGGAAAGTACCTGGCTATTCAGTTCTAGTTACCAAACAAGGCTGAAGCCATTTCAAGCAACGTTTCGATTGTGAATGGCGGTCTTTCGCCAATGCGATAATGAATCTCTACTGCTTATTTTAAATGAATAATCAAATTAAATATTTACGCACGCCGGGATTTGAGCGCGCGACCTCCGGGTTCGTAACCAAGAATCGTAGCGACTCAACCACGGAGGCCGCCAAATACAATATGACGTATAATAATACGCTAATGCAGTTTCAAGGAACGTTTCACTTCTGCTTGGTAGTCTTTCACTTGAGCGGTACTTATTTTATATAGATACGATAGTATTTTCCACTTTATCCTTAAAAAGAACCGGAATCGGGACCCAGATATGAATAGTAAGGTGCTCAATTTTTTTCCTAATCTACCTCCTCCTCCAGCCAATATTGGGAAGGTATTTTACCCACAATGCCCCGGCAGCAGAGGCATCCCGTGACCTTTCTTCCGAATTTCAAAGAATCATTTTTTTTATATGGGTACTAGAAGGTTCCTGAAAAGAATCTCTGAAATGGCATCATTTTGGTAAGTTATTTCTATAATGATAGTAGTTGGAATTTAAATAATCCAACCCAATTTTTTTTTTATAAAAGGACAATTAAAACGACTTTGCTGTAAGTCATGTTTTTCTATAAATTTTATTTTCTCAAGACTCAACCTTGGTCCATCGAATATTCTTTTCCTTCTGTAAAAAAAAACAACTATCATTATTAAAAAAGGTATATTATTACATATACGAGTACATGGGTTAATTAATATTTCACTTTCCAATGTCAACTTTTTTGGCAACTAACCGCATGCTCTATTTTTTCATGTCACTACGATGAAAAACATCAATCAATAATATTAGATAGGTATCCGTATGATAAAACTGTTTAATCACAATATTTTTTGTCATGTGATAAAATGCACGTGATTTTTAAATTTATTTGTTTATTTTCCTCATAGTATATCTAGAACAACACATGAATGTGGGTCAATTGGCCCACATTTTTAGAGAAAAAGCCTTCATTACTTTGATTACGTACCTTCCTGTATTTATTGTTTTTTTTTTTTTAATATTTATATAATTATAAATTCTTCAAAAGATTGGTATTCACTTTGTGGCGTCATTATTAATAAATTAGTTAAAAATTCTTCATCAGTATAGATACTTGACATTATATTTTTTTGTATTCGTAATTTGTATATTTGTATTTGTATTCTATATATTCCTGATGAAGAAAGAATCGCTTTCGAAACATGTTGATATGTGTATCTTAATAAAGTGGTGAATACAAAGTATTTTTTAATTCATTTATTTATTTAATTATCTAACTAAAATATCTACGATTGCATTGTACGCACGAAGAACGGAGTATACATTTCGATTGTTATAGATTTATTTTGCAGCATTTCTATAATATTATCTACGTTGATTTGATTATCTTCATGACAGAGCAATAAGTTCGTTGACTCTGGACCCTCAGTTCGAGGCATGTAAAAAATAATGTTTATTTATTTTTTAATGTACAATATTTTTAAAAAAAATCCAAATATATCTATCATATTTGCATCGCGTTCCAGAGTGGAAGGTATTCTCAATCTCGTCTCAGTGTTGCTCGAAATACTTTTAGCTATGTTTAGTGATTAGCTCTGAATAGCCAGATACTTCCCAATATGCCTCTTTCTATTCCCTTCCCATCCCTGCTTCATTCAACCTCACAACCCTCAAAAATTGTGATGCCATAGACGCAAAAAAAAATAAAGAAAAAAACTCTTCCTCGACGATTGTCAAAATTTTCTCCCGTCAAACGTTTACCAATAATATAAGATTGTGTACAAATGAAAAGTAGAACTATACTAATAATAGTGATAATTCTATTGTAACATCTCCCTCTCTTATAAATTTAATGTAGAGCTTGGCAAACTAAAGCATGCGCCTGATCCTTTGTGTACTGCGCAGCTGTGCCGAAGTTATTCGGAAATCCAGGATGGTGATTGGTAATTCTTTACGGTTGACCCCGCCTCCTACCAAAATCGGTTTTTGCGCATCGGCCATCAGGTGCATTCTCTCTTTTGCCAAGCTCTAACAAAAAGTGAGATCACAACAGAACTCTGAGCGGCAGAACCATCGTAGTAAAATTTAAACAGTGTTTCCATCAAACATCATATTCCATAATTGAAAAAAATATTTTTTAAACGTCTTAATAAATTGAAAAGCTCTTAAAATGATAAAGCAGTTTTCTACTTACAAGATTAATTCCTCCCCCGACAAACTAGCGCTGTTTTCAATGCGGCCTCAACTGTTTCAAAAACAATTAAAATGACTTAAATGTCTTCATGAAAGGCGGCTAGCTACACTGCAAGATATGCTTCAGCAGGTATCGCGAATTAAACTGGACAAAATAATCTTAATTGGAGGTAATGAATCGGGTATTGTGTTGACAGTTGATAGCCGATACAAGATAATCCGGAAGACAGAGATAACGGAGCCGAAAGCGAATATTTGCGAAGTCTTGTTTAACGACAACAAACACCTGTGATAAGAAGTTACAATGTACTGTTGACATTCTGCAGAACATAGAATTTTAAGGTACATTACTATTCAATTTATTTTTACAGGATTTCATGATCTCGTGTTGCTAATTGAATATTACATTTCAACTTTTAATTTTATTCTAACTCATGTATATCTGAAAACACTAATTGTTTTTTGTTTTCTTTTTGCGCTTAATTTTTAAATGTAAATATAAACTATTACGCTCTGATGTACTCCTGTACCTACTAAATGTAGGTATGATATATGAATTATAATGAATCCTCAAATTTTGCTCTGTTTTCTGTCATCAAAAGTGTAATCATATACCTGTTAATTTCTCATCGTCGTAATATATATACCGTTTGTAAATTTAAAAAATGTACCATATTATATACACATGCTGTCAATGTGTACTTGCTGACAAACTACAAAAGTAGTTCAGCTGGATTTAAACGTTAATAAAAAATGATTAATTGTTTTTGTGTTTATTTCGTTAAACACCATATTTATTTATTTTTTATGTAAGTCAAATTTAATAGTGTTATTATTAAGTTCGGCGAGTATTTGAGTTTTTTTTATTATTGTGACACCCGTTTCAGCGTTCAAGGCCATTTTCAAATTGCGGTTAGGCCAAGTTGAAACGACTTATTTATATGATTCTATTTACCGCTACGCATTTTCAATTTTAATTTAATTTTTATGTAATTTCAATTTTAATTGCATAAAAAATTTTTTAAAAGTTATTGTAAATAAGCAAATAAAAATAAGTAAATAAAAATAAGTAAATAAATAAAAAGTTAATGAATAAAAAAAAATATTCCACGTAAAATTTCCATTACAGATCAGAAAATACCAGTTGGAACTTGAAAAACCAAGAAAAATTGGTTCTAGAAAAAGAATTTATGAAAATATTAGTTGTATCGCTCTAATTTCAATACGTCTTGAAAATATTTTTGTAGCACAATCGAAAAATGTGTAGGTTACCGTAAAGCCATATACAATAAAAATAAAATACAATACAATAAAAACATTCCAATTATGAAAAAAGAGATTCCAGAAACCCCTGTAAACTTGTTTTATGAAAGCGCTGAATGATAAAGACTACTTACTTGACACAGTGCTCCTCGGCAAGTATCTCATTAAGTCCCTCGAGGGACCCATCGTGATCTTCGCTGTAAGTTGTGGAGCCACTGCCTTGGTTGTGTTCTGGAATCTGAAATCAAAGAAATGTATGTTTATTTAATTTGTTTTAATTTTTTTTATTTAATACATTGATACAAAAAAAACAATTATTAAAAATAATTTAACCTTTTTAATATTTCTATTTTTGAAACTGTTAATACATGGTGGAATTCCATTATAGTATATTATAATAAAACAAATTAGAATACTAGAATTACTAAAACGACCTAATAACAAATGTAATTAAGATAATTGAGTTAAACCCTTGTAGTCCACCCCTCTTCCCCTCCCCCATATGTTGTGTATAAAAACAATAGATTTAGAATAATTTGTACCAGTCTGAAGATGGCTCTAACGAGCTGAAACCCGGTTACGGTCAAATAAAAATTAAAGTGGGAAAAAAGTTTTATATTTGTTTTATTATAATATACTATAATTTAACCAATAATGTAGACATTGATAAATTATACATACAGGTATGAATACATTATGACCCAGTCAACATTAGTTTCTTACTAGGCAGTGCCTGTTTTAAGAAACTAATCATGCCGTGAAATATTGTGCAAAATTTTCGTTTACTAAGTAATATTGTTACAGTTTTTGTAAGTTGGTATATAATATCAATTTACAAAGATGTTTCAAAATAAAAAAGGAAAAAAAAATTGTAAAAAAGAGGGGAGAAAACAAGTCAAAACGAAGAGAAAACTACTCGAAACAAAGTGTTAGATTACATTTTTTAAGAATTTTTCTGAATTTATCCTGCCTAAATGTATTATCCACTGTTTTCGGACTGAATGAAAACAACAACCTATGCCGTCCTACAATACAGCCCAATCTGGTGGCGATTTTGCTCGCCTGACTCTACAGTGGTATAACCAGGTGATCTCTTGCGAGGTATCACATTAAAAAGTCAAATATTTGTCATAATTTATCAACATATTCACACAAGTTGACAATGGAACTTGATTTCTGTATCAGAATAAAGATTAGTGAATAAAAATATAAATTCATTAATTTAATCACATCTCACGTAGACGTGTTTTGCTTGTATACATGGAGTAATGCGGGTACGATCTACTTCCAACAAATTTTCGCCAAAACTCTCTAGATAGAAATATAAAACAAGATCTAAGCCAACATCCACCAAAAAACAAAACAAAAAATATGTTGCTAAATAGGTACTATTATTTTTATCTCATTATTAATTAAACTTTGTTTAAACCTCGGGATTTAATATGTAAATATCTACATGTTTCATAAGCAAAGCTCCATTATCAGGATAAACAATATACCTAATAATAATAATGACAAGTATAGACAAATAATAAGAAAATAGAACAAATTAAAAACAGAAACAAAAATTTAAAATAAGTGGTGAAAGTAGGTAAGTAATTACTAAAAAATGTAAAAAAAATTGAAAATTTTTTTTTTTGTTAAATGTTAAATAAAAAAATTGTAATAAAAATTTAAAAGAATATATTTTTTAAATTATGAATTTAAAGATAATAAAGAAAATAATCAGACATAGTGGTTATTATTATAAAAATGTATATTAATAAATGTTATTTAATTATTAATTGTTTTTGTGTTTAAATCGTAGACCCCATTTTTTTAATTTTTTTTTAAATTTAATATAAATCAAATTTAATAATGTTATTATTAAGTTCTGCAAGTATTAGTTCAAAAATGCAAGGCAGTTCGATAATGGCCTTAAACGCCGAAATAGCTGTCACAATAATAAAAACTAAAAATACTTGCTGAATTTAATAATAACTTGCTGAATTTAATTTAATTTAAATTCGAGTTACATAAAAAAAATTAAAAATTAATAAATTTAGTTACTAATGTTAAAATAAGTTTAAGAGATTTTTTTTTTCGATTACTAATAATTGTTTACTGTTAGTTAAGTTGGTAGGAAATATTACGCTTAGTTAGCAATTAGAGATTAGAGAAGTACCTTCCATAGTTAGGTAGGTACTGTTTTCAGTTTTGTCTAAATATATTGGCAATAAAATGTAGACATTTAATAAAGTGGAAGTAAACTTTTTCATTATTATGGCAGCATCAAGCTACTCACTTTGTCTTTGAAGTATGTTCTTCACATTAAAAATTTTCACAATAGAATTTGATTAAGTTTGAAGGAAACGAATCAAAACGTCATTTTTTTATCTAACATCAATTTTTTTTTTTTTACATATTTGCCTCTGTTGCTAATTATTTGTAATGGTGTTATTGCTGAATTTGTTCGTGAGACAAATTACATATTTAGTTGTTGTATTTCGCGAAGGCTATATATTTTATCTATGTACCTACTGTGATGTGTTTTGCACCTGTGTCACTATTGTAATTTGATTTTTTATAACAAAATATGTAAAATCTCATATTAGGCATGTACAATTTAATAATTAAATACGCGTCACTTACAAATATATAAAAAAACGTCTTTCCTTGTAAAGCATAAAATAATTAAAAAAAAATCACATATAAAATTGATCTAGAAAGTACCACTAATTTGGTTAAAGTAAAAAATACGCACTTTGATCATTGTGCTTTTTAAACATACATTCATCTTCCTATGAGCCATATTTTGTTGCTTTTTAAAACCTTTTAAGCGATCGCACCTCCCATATTTTTATGTCTACTATAAAAAGTCAGACTGTGAATACATTTATATAAGATATCTGCATAGGTAACTATGTTGTAAAGCATAATTTTGAATATAATCAAATATATCAGATTTCGTTAAGAAATAATTAGTTATTTAATTTATCACGTTATTTCACGCGGGGATAGACGGAGTATTCAAATCACCACACAACTCTGTATTTGCGAACACTCCTTGCTATATCTACAAGCATACATCGTTTCACAAATCAGATTCTTCCGTTGTTCCGACTCCAGACCCGACCTCACTCAGTATTTAATTGACTCGATTGTATCATGTCTGCCTGGAGTATCCACTACTTCTTTCACCCACAAAGGTTCCTAAACCCGATAAATAATAAAACATTTTTGAAACTCACAGTAGTAGTGCCAATAGTTGGAGCGGGGATGTTAAAATCATCTGATTCAACCAAAGTTGTAAACAATGTCAACCATCTATATTCTTTATTCAAATTTATTTTAAATTCATCCGACAAATCGCTATCACTTGCTAATAAAACTTTTCGGTTAATTAATCGATCAAACAACGATTTGAATTTCGAATTCATCTTTGACACAGATAGAAAATGCGATATAAACAACACACAACATGAATTAAACACTATTTTTTGTACTAAATACTGCTATTGTTACGCATTTTAATAAACATTGCCGCGTTTCATGTTGTAAGTGTAACTATCACAGACTCACGTGTGGTATTTACGATTGTAAAGAAAGTTATTGGTACGCTGTGTGGGTATTTTAAACGAAAAGGTGAAATGAATGCGGCACAGAGAAATGGTGGTGCGCGTGGAAAACGTTTATTTGCATCATCAGAAACCGGTTTGGCTGAGCTGAAAAGGTATTTAAGTATGAGCCACGTCCTCAATGCGAGTAATTTCTTGTTTTGAACACTTTAAAGATTATCATTTCAAACTAGTTCCGTAAACACTGTCTGTACCCGTGAAAATCACGGGAAACTTTGATTTGTGGAGTGTTAAGTGCATAGCTTCCGCTCTTATTACGCTCATTAATAATATGAGTAATAATTAACTATCTAACTAACAATCATACAGTTTCTCCGCAGGGGTCGGCAGTTATTATGGAACGCCACACAACATTCAAGAACCCCCAATCCATTGTAAACTTGCACAACTTATTTACTTAGGACTCTCTTACCACGGCAGAATACTATTTAGACAATGAATGGTTTCGATCCTGTTGTGAATAATTTTTCTGTGTTCTTTTTTCCAAAGTAAGACAATTAAAGTACTGAAGTCGTTCCTCGTAAGATTGGAGTAAGGCGTTTAATCTACATTTGAAGGATAATAATATTCTTAGCCTTTTTTGTACAGATTCGATAGTTTTTGCATATATCATGTAATGTGGGTTCCATATATAACTTTTTTTTATAACTTATTGAAGTTTGTAAACCTCATTGTAATATTTAATCATTGAAGAAGTAATATTAACACATCCCAAATGAACCACGAAACCGAAAAAACAACAGAAATTAAAAAGTTTTCAGTTTTATCTGGGACTCGAACCCAGGACCTCTACCTATCCGGGGTAACGCTTAACCAACTAAGCTAATGAGACCAGTTCAATTTACTCCATTTACACCGATATCATACTTCAATTTCGAGACTTGTTAATATTATCCTCCATTTTAATAAATCCCATATTATTGGCTGCTATCCTTATGATGATTGCAAAGTTTCATCCAGAACTCAATTGCAATCGGAGCAGAGTCTCGGATATACCTACACGATTTTATTTATATGAGACATCTATTGACTTATTTTACATGTTACCCCGACTTATGTTACTCCGGATAGGTAGAGGTCCTGGGTTCGAGTCCCAGATGCGACTGAAATATTTTTAATTTCTGTTGTTTTTTCGGTTTAGTGGTTCATTTGAGATGTGTTAATATTATCTTCTTCAATGATCCATATATAACACTCCCATATTCCAATTTACTTCTAACATTGGGAAACGCGTGAGTTTTAATAATCCAGCAAAAAAATTTCACAGGATGCATAGTTTTTGGTTTGGTTCTTACTTAGTAGAAAAGCTTAATAATACAACACATAAGATAAAGAGGACACATAGCATAATATAAGATACGAAAAGAAAAGAAAATAGGAGAAAAATAAAATTATAATTAATCGTGTTATAACATTTCTAATTGCACTAATACCATAAGGTATAATAAACACAAAACACATCAGACCGGTCAGTGGCTGAGTTGGCATCGAGTCTGGGTCTCACTCAAGCGTCTTGAGTTTAATTCCTCGGCTGGCTAAGTCCTCCATCACGGCCCTGCACTCATTCGTAATATAATTTGTAATATTTTAGTTAAATAAAAGACACTTTTTTAAACACTATTTTACTTTTTTTATTTTTGTCCGTGACCGGTTTCAGCCTGTGACGGCTAGCTTCAGACTGGTACAAATAATTCTTAAACTATGGGTAATACACGATTTTGGGTATCAGGGGTAACGAAACATGATTTTACTCACCCGCTTTCTTAATTAATTGTACCAGTCTGAAGATGGCCGTCACAGGCTGAAACCGGTCACGGACAAATATAAAAAGTTGAATAATGTTTAAAAAAGTGCCTTTTATTTAATCATTATAATGGATTTTCACCATGTACTCGTATTTACAGTTTCAAAAATATAAATATTTTATTTTATTAAATAAAAGCAAACATGTGAACACTTCAAATCTATCAAAATGGTCCATTGTAGAAACGTTTCATTGGTGTTAAAATCCTATTGTAATATTCAGATTTTACAATATCCATAAAACTATTTCAACTATTTTGTTTTGTCATGTCATGTATAACTTAAACTAGGATGTGCGTATGGCATCTGGGTCAGGGATAAAAATACAATGAATTGAATTTGAATAAATTATTAACTTATCTTTGAATTTTATTAGTTTAGTCGTTGAAATAACATTTTTATATTCCTTTATGCTGTTTATTACCCTCGAAACGGTTTTAAAGAGGCGAATGAGTCTGTGGGTGCATACATTTAATATTTAACCCGTATTCCACAGGATAGTAAACCATCTGACGTATTATGTAATACTGAGGTGAATGATTCACATTATGCAACTAGTTTCTCGAAGGGAATCGAATAATTTAATAATAAATATGTATTCCTCAATTTTAAACTACTTCAAATGTTATTTCCAATCTGCTAAGAAAGAAAGATCAGTTAAATAATGATTTATGAGATTTTATGAACTTAGTATCTAAGATGAGCGAAGTACTCGTATGTATGAAGAATGAGCTAATGTTTAAAAAAGAGGTTATGAAAAGAGTGTGCAATATAGTTCTGAATAATGAATACTTGGATCAGGGCGATGAGTTTGTATATTTGGGAAGTATATTTACGAGAGATGGAAAGACTGATGGAGATATTGAAAGAAGAGTGAATGCACTAAACTCCATTAATGGAAAACTGAACGCGGTTGCCGCAAACAAAAAGTTGTCCAAAGAAGCGAAGATAGCAGTCCTCAATGAATTGCTGATACCAACCCTGATGTATGGCAGTGAGACATGGTACTGGCAGAGGAAGGATGAAAGTAGACTGAATGCTGTAGAAATGAGATCTCTGAGACGAATGTGTGGTAAAACCATGTATGATCGTGTGAAAATTTTTGAGATTCGTAAAGAATGCAAGGCTGATGTAAGCGTAATGAGCAAGATTAAGAATGGGACGCTTAGATGGTTCGGGCATATAGAGCGAATGAACGAAGAAAGGAGTGTGAGGATAATATATGATGCGAATGTGTATGAGACGTTGTATGAATGTGAATGAAACGAGAAGTGTATGCCAAGATCGAGTTGTTTGGCGGTCCGTCCTTTCTGCCTATCCCTGCGTGGAAACGGCGTGATGGTTAGTTAGTTAGTTATGAACTTAGAAACATTGTATTTTATCGCTGGCCCTAGCATAAATACATCCATAAAGTTTTTATCAATAATTTCGGAAGGGCGAGAGAGACGTCGGAGAGTTATTATTTATTAATTCTAAATAATGATAGTATTATTACGCAATACGATAAATATAAAGTTTTTAAATAGAAAAATATTTTATAAATTTACATAGGCTTAGCATTTATCAAAATATAATCAGAAATATTACTTTTTCTGACCGTCCCATTGTATGTTTTACAAAATATTTAATATACGAATATGATTTGTGGAGAAAAAGATTTTTAATCCTTTATCGTTGCGTTTTTGTAAATAAACATAACCAAAGATTTGTAATCCAAATTACAAAAAAAAAACATTAAAGTTACGTAGTGTTCATGAAAAAATTAAACTACACAATGTTCTTCTTTTAATTTATCTTATCGAAGTTACAGAAAAACTTTCACTGCATTTTTTAATGATATTCAACTTTTTGAATGTTTTTGTAAAACATGCGTAGAACGGTCAGAAATGTGTAATATTTAATAATTATTATATTTTGATAAATGCTAAGCCCATGCAAATTTAAAAAAAAAGTAATAAATATTTTTTCTCTTTAAAAACACCATGTTTATCGTATTGCACAATAATATTACCATTATTTTGAATTAATAAATAATAACTCTCCGACGTCCCTCTCCCCGTTATCGTTCCAAGTAACGACGGTTCACGTCTGCTAAACGCGGTTAATTTAATCGACAGTAACTGTTGTTTGTTCATTGACAATCTGCAGTCGTGCTCGGGTATGAAAATTAATTAATACTTATTTTATGTATTAATGAACGTATAATTGACTTTCGGAATTTTTTTTTTTTAAATCGGTGATAAATGAAGCTTGCATTTTTTGCAATTAAAAACGCGAAATAACGACTTAAATAATTGCCCGTTTTTGTAATGCGGATAGTTAATAAATGTATATAATATAAATTGGGTAACAACCGTCATAGTTTATATATCGATACATGTAGATAATAAATCGACATCGGATTATATTTATTTGCGTATATTACCTGATGAGATTGCGACAGTTATATTGCCAATTCAATTATTGAATATATACATGTTAAATTTACATTTATTAACAAGGAAACAATCGCTTCGGATAAATCTCGAAATGATGTTCTGAGATCTTATTTCTTTAAATGCTATTTGGAAATCATTTATCATAGATACCAACTCTATTCTAATATCCTTTCTTAAGCTTTGCAGATTCTGATGTAGGTATGTTTCTCTCTTGTAAAACGTTGTTATGTATTTATTTGTTTTTTTTTTATTTATTTTAATTTACATATCTGCCTTATGGGAATGCAACAATGTTGTAAGACTTTCATTAAAAAAAACTGTAATTACCGAAAATATGTGAACAATTAATATACAAATTATAAATAAAAAATATTTATGCATTTAAGAATTGTATTAGGGCATGTGAGTGTACCATTTAAAATAATAAATACTTAATTAATATTTACATTTATTTAAAAAAAAACATAAATATATATTTTATTTGGGAAACAAGCAGTCGTTATGGATAAGTGTGTAAAAATGACATATTCCAGAGCAATTAAGTTCCATTAAATTAATCAAATTACCTACATAATATTACAGATAATTTTTTTTTCTTCCTTTTTGAACTTTTCTTCTTCAAACCACTGTTTGACTGAACTATATAGTAAATAATAAAATCAGGTGATGTGTCGTAATAAACATAGAAAAAGCGGCGCAAAATTCGTCTTTCAAGGACACCGATGTGACACAAGCAATACTACTACTTACTGAAAGCAAAGTAATCATTATTATTCCATTCCAACTGGCTTTGGTAAAAAACAAGTTCGTTTACCACTTTTGTAAGAATGCCACGCCAATTTCAGCCATGCGTCGACATATCAATTTGTTTGATTGATTAGTAATTATAAATAATTATGTATAATACTCGTCAAGATAATTAATAAAATACGAGTATAATAACATCATCACCGAGCAGAACCCGGTGTCTAAAAGCAGCAAAAACTCTCTAACGGAAAGTTCTGGCGTCTTGAAATTAGCACAGATTTTATGCCCCGTATTTCTAGATTAAGGTTAAACAAAACGTGGTACGCGTTCACAGATGGCGTTAATTAACATAAAAAAGCCACTTAGCACTTAATACTTTAAAATATTGAGATGAATTATTTGTTAGCGGGTGTATATACGGAATATGAAATAAAACACGTTGTTATTGTAAGTTTAAAGCTCGAGTCCATCAAGAAACTTATAAAAATGCGGTATATGTATATTGGAAAAATGCGGTATATGTTAGTTTTATGATACATTGTATATAAGCTCGAGTCCATCAAGAAACTTATAAAAATGCGGTATATGTATATTGGAAAAATGCGGTATATGTTAGTTTTATGATACATTGTATATGAAAATGGAATATATTGTAAAAATTCGGTATATGTATGTTAGTTTTATAATAGATTGTATATGAAAATGGAATATATTGTAAAAATTCGGTATATGTATGTTAGTTTTATAAAACATTGTATATGAAAATGGAATATATTGTAAAAATGCGGTATATGTATGTTAGTTTTATAATACATTGTATATGAAAATGGAGTATATTGGAAAAATGCGGTATATGTATGTTAGTTTTATAATAGATTGTATATGAAAATGGAATATATTGTAATAATGCGGTATATGTATGTTAGTTTTATAATAGATTGTATATGAAAATGGAATATATTGTAAAAATGCGGTATATGTATGTTAGTTTTATAAAACATTGTATATGAAAATGGAATATATTGTAAAAATGCGGTATATGTATGTTAGTTTTATAATACATTGTATATGAAAATGGAGTATATTGGAAAAATGCGGTATATGTATGTTAGTTTTATAATAGATTGTATATGAAAATGGAATATATTGTAAAAATGCGGTATATGTATGTTAGTTTTATAAAACATTGTATATGAAAATGGAATATATTGTAAAAATGCGGTATATGTATGTTAGTTTTATAATACATTGTATATGAAAATGGAGTATATTGGAAAAATGCGGTATATGTATGTTAGTTTTATAATAGATTGTATATGAAAATGGAATATATTGTAAAAATGCGGTATATGTATGTTAGTTTTATAATACATTGTAAGTCTCTTGAAAGACTCGAGCTTTAAATAAACAGTAACAGTTTATTCCATTTCATAGTCCATACCCGCCAATAAACAATGTATTTAAATATTTAAAAGCATTACGTGTTTTTTTTTTCTAAATTTTTTTTTTCTAAATTATTACTTTTCGTTTAGCCTTAACCCAACTCTTTTCTGCTCACTGCGTCGTTTACAATATCAGCTATAGAGTTTTTAAAATTAAAATATTCATAAACTAAGCAAAAAATAACACCCAGCGCCATATTGAATGTTTTAAAAATATATCTAAAAAAAATAGAACTACTAAAACTTGTGCGAAGCCTTGTTGTGAGACTAGTGGGTTTTTATTTTATTTTTACAGTTACTCCACACAGGAAGCCCTGAGTTAAATAATTCCCTCGAAGCCTATGTCATGTTTGGGGATGCTGTGTGGAGGGTAATTAAATTTAAAAAATACTTAGGTAAAGAAAATCTTTCAACATAATTTATATTGCGACACTTTGGATGAAAATGCGGAGTGCTAGTGTATGTATGTATCGTAGCCAGAGTTGACCAGAACTCAGAACGCACCCAGATGCATTGCTTGCATACATCACGTTTCAAAATTATTATTCGACGTCAGAATAGATACATTTAAAAAAATTATTATCCCACGCCGTGAAACTTACACTTACACTCACCCCTTTTTCGCTAAAAACAAAAAGTCGGGGTAAGCAAGATAAAAGGCTGTTTCTCAGAGACGTTTCGCAAGGACATCGCTGTCGGAAATGTATACATATGCACAGTGTTTGGTAGGCCGTAGGAAAAACAGCGATTTAATTAATATTTTTTAAAAACTACATAGATGTGGTAGGTTTTCGCAAGAACGCCTAACCTGCTGGCTTTAGCCGATGTTGGTTGAGATTACCTATCATGTCAAATATCCAAATAACCACTTCATTTACGCATACCACAAGCAAAAAATTATCCGTATTTCCAAAGAAAGCCAACATAAAACTATGATAATTGTTTCGTTAGTAAAGTTGTACTAATTAATAGAGATACCAACAGATGGCACTGATTGCTACATTTTTAATTTGTGCCGAAAGGCACGACCTTTTTCGACACTAACACGGCCTTTTAGACGCTAAAAAAAAGTTGTCCAAAGAAGCGAAGCTAGCAGTCCACAATGGATTTCTAATACCAATTCTGATGTATGGAAGTGAGACATGGATGAAAGTATACTAAATGCTATAGAAATGAGATCTCTTAGGCAAATGTGTGGTAAAACCATAAGAAAGATTAAAACTCGGAATAACAGAAGAGAATGTATGAGACGATGTATGAATGTGAATGAAGCAAGAAGTGTATGCCAATATGAAGTTGTTTGGTGGTTCATCCTCTCTGCCTACCCCTGCGGGGAAACGACATGATGGTTGGTTAGGTAGTTAACACAAACGAGTCTTCCCTTGAATACGCATTGCACATAAATGTACATTTTTGTATAGAATAACAGCCAACATTTGAATATGACATGCGCGTTATTTTGCATACTCAGTTCCTGCTTTTGACACGTATAGTAGTTAGAACGGTGGGGAGCGTGTGGCGCTGCGATTCATAGCTGGAACTTTTGAAAGTGCAGATTGATTTCTTCCATAATTTTATACAATGTTATATGAAGTGCAAGCCTCTGCATATATACCAATACACACTTTCCTAAGTGTATGTTGTTTGATCTAACTTTAATTACGCAACCTTATATCTACGTACCTATCGTTTATATGGTAAGTAGGTGCTTAGCTGAAACTTTAATCATGATGAGTTGATGACGTAAGTAAATGACTATCTATCTATGTATATAATATATACAACACTTGAATTTCAACGAGTTTACGATTAATCAACCGTCATCTTGAGCACAAAATGATTGACGGTTTAAAAAAAACTGTCGGCCATTGAAAGTCAATTAAAACATAATTTCACTGGTAAAAAAGTGTTGAATATATGTAACTAGTTTTGGAATTCAATGGTGACCACTCTTGTAATAAATAATAAATATTAATTATCGTAATAATAAATTGACGTAGTATTCAAATTTGTTGACACGCTTTGCTTTGAGGTTTCGGTCCTATTTTATTAGCAAACGTTTTTAGTCTGAATGTTCTATTTATTAACTGCCTGTAGCTTTTATTTTTGCGTAGGTTGATTCAGTACCTATACGAAACTACAGCATAAAAAAATTGTATGTATCCGCAAACGCCGAGAAGCCGAAATAAATAATAATTATTATATTTTCATAATAAGCAAACACTTTGTAGACTGACATGGTGAATTAAAAGAAAAACACTTTGTATGAATCCACTTTTATTTTGTACATAAGTCAACTAGTTTCGATTGTGCTGAATTTTCATAGGGACTGAAAAATATATTAGTATATTTTTAATATTTTAGAATTTTAATTATTTTCTAAGTAAATCGGTTTTACCTATAATAAATCATTATTTTTAATAACCCGTCCAAATTCGAATGAGGTGAGAGTGAATAAATGCATATATATAAGTCGTCACCATGTGGATTAACCGCAATTTGTAAATGGTCTTGAACGCCGAAACAGCTGTCATAATAATAAAAACTAAAAATACTTGCAGAACTTAATAGTAACATTATTAAATTTTATTTACATTCAATATTTTTAAAAAAATGTATGTCTGTGTTTTTTTTTCTTCTCTGCATTTTAATCAAAAATCTTCAAAGTATTTTTTTAAATATTCAACATTTTAAAATATTTTGTAAGACGGTCAGAAAAAAGCTTTTTTTTTTTTTAAATAACTGATTAATATTTTTTATTTATTTTAAAACAGTATGTTTTTCGTATTGCATAATAAAATTACAATTATTTCAAATTTTTAAATAATCTTTCTCCGGCGTCCTGCCCCAAAAAACCCCAAAAAATCAATTCTTGGCAATGTGGAAAACACTTGTTTAACTTTTGGTGAGATCGTAGAAATTAATTATGCATTACAATGTAGAAAATAACAATATTTAAACCTTCAAGAAGAAAACTGGCAATAATTCCTACCCACGCACGAATGAAATTATGTCAAACATCCAACCTTCTTTAGTCAGGTGATCTTATTGTGATTAAATTCAGTTATGTTTTCATCGACCTTTCAGTGACAAAGCGTGATATTAAAACACTCCTTTGTGAATAGATACTGACTAATAACAATAACCGATCAATAAAATAACCCTCGGAGAAACGAAACTGATTGCAACACCGATTTTTGCATTATATAGAATAATTTTATTATCGTGTAACACACAGTGCTTCAGGGTGGAATCGCGAAACTTCGGGAGGTGATAAATCCAAACAAAGTTTCAAGTTTTATTTAGGTTTTATTGTGCTCGTAGATTTAAAAAAACCACGTACATACCTGTCCATTGGCAAAGGTAAGTATGTGCACTGCCAATCACTAAACAAGTGTTGGGTTACGATCGGTCAAACAGGTTGATTTATTTATTTACTAATATTTTACATAGATAATACATGCTATAGTTAAACATCACAAAAGAGTAAAAGTATAAAATTAAAGAATTGCCAAATACCTACCTATTTCCGAACTATTTTTTATCGCATTTAGCGGAGTAATAACGGTATATTGTTGACATGCCATAAAGGATCGGTTACACCAGCGATGCTCAACCTTTTTAACCGGAGGGACAATTTACAAAGGGACGATGTGCGGAAGAACCATGTATGATCGTGGAAAAAAATTTGAAATTCGTAAAGAATGCAAGGCTGATGTAAGCGTAATGAGTAAGATCGAGAAAGGGAAGCTTGGGTGGTTTGGGCATGTAGAGCAAATGAACGAAGAAAGGAGTGTAATGAGAATATATGACGCGAACGCGAATGAACGATGTTGCCGGTAACGCCTGAGGAAGACATGGCACGATCAAGTGAATCAAATACTTGAGTCCGACCATGTCAGAAGTCGGAATAATAGAAGAGAATGTATCAGACAATGTATCAATTTGAATGAAGCAAGAAGTATATGCCAAGATCGAGTATTTGGCGGTCCGTCCTCTCTGCGTACCCCTGCGGAGAAACGCCGTTTTGATTGGTTAGTTAGCTCGTTAATTAGATAATTTATCGACTTTCAATTTGTTAGCGGACCGCAGGGGGTATGGTACGGTACGCACACCTTGATATGGTTAACTTTGCAGTCGTTGGTGTCGCTAACCTTCTAAAATTTTAAAACTTTCATCATATAACGCTCAAACCATGCACGGCAAACAAAATTTTGTTTAATTTAATTTATTCGGTTTTTACGAGTATATAACGACATCCTTTAAAATGCATCAAACATACATACATAGATTACAACAAACAAAATCAACCATTTTTAGTTACATTTGGTCAAACTACAAATTGTGTCGTTTTAAAAATATGTAAAAAAAGCTTGTTATTTTGAGCGGATGAGTAAAAAGTAAAATATTTAAAAAAATACTTTGTATTCAGCACTTTATTAATACACGCAGATATTAACTAACGTATTGAATATTGTATTCTATATATTCCTGATGAAGAAAGCATCGCTTTCGAAACATGTTAATATGTAGATTAAGTGGTGAGTACAAAGTATTTTTTTAATTAATTTATTAATAATGACGCCACAAAATGAATACTAATCTTTTAAAGAAATTATAAAATACTAAAGACTAATTGAAGACAGACTAACGTTCAACCCCATACCCCATTACAAATAGAACAGAAAGCGTTGAATACTTTTTACATCAAACTGAAAAAGGTTTGCGGCCGCATGGAATGCGCTCGCGGGCAGAATGCGGCCCGCGATCAACGGGTTGTGTACCACTGGGTTACACGAACATTTAATGTACTGTAAATATATTAATAATTTCCTTGGATTTTCATTAATAAGTAAATATAGTCCCTGAAGTTTCACGGTGCCACCCTGAAATACAGTGTATATACTATGCTTATATGCTGATTATCACCTGTTATTATCATGATCAATTTATGTGCCCAATAAATGAATGAATTAATTATATCAATGGACTGAATGTTGAATGAAAACAGGCTTGCCAATCGGCAACCTTCGTCTCGATTTGGCAATAAATTCAATGGATAAATTTGCAATTAAATCAAGTTCATGTCTATTAGAGGAACGGCTGCGCACTCTGTTCCATACTGAAGTTAATTTTGGATTCACGTGCAGCGATTGGGGAATCCAGTCTTAGCCGAATTTACAATCCTTCTGTGTAACCCGTCTTAAAAGTTTCTGTAATTACTTTTTTTATTAATGATATCTAACATAATCTTTTAATGTGATTTTTATTGCATATTGCTCTTGGAAATGTCAAAAATAATATTAGGTATATTTATTTTCTTTAATAGGTATATAATTGTTTTGTGGCTGTTTGTTTTGAACATAAATCTGCAGATTTATTCCGAACTCGATGAAATTTTGCACACTTGACCTTCAAAATAAGGGAAAGGTCACTGTCAACATGAAATTTCGACAAACCAACCCCATATCCCTTTCCCATCCCTTAAAGTAGAATTTTGGTACATATTGATGAAATTTTACTTACTTGACGATAAAAATAAAAGAAAATTACTGAGTAGGGGTAGGGGTAACACATATCAACCTCAAAACTTTCCCCCAAACCATTTATCACCCCGGGCAACGCCGGGTACTTCAGCTACTTATTAATAAAATTAAGTACTTAGTTTACACCACTGCACTGTTAAATAAATAAATATCAACATGTTTTTACTGTGTATCCTGATGAGAGAAGCTTCACTAACTGTTTTAAACTTCCTAAACATGTTGATATTTATATATTAAACAGTGCAGATGTGTAAACAAAGTACTTCTTATTAATTTTAGCTATATTTATTTCAGGAAACGCATGTTTTTGTTTGAATTGTTTATCCACCATCTTTGAATTATATGCATTTTATTACCGTGTATTTTTGTCAACTTAAACAAATTTTTGATTTTAGCTCACGGTCAAGCATGTCTAATTAGTCATTACTTATAAGGCATTGAATGTGAATACACCCACATATTTTAAGTATCTACATTCGATAATATTGACCAGGTATATAATTATTCATCTATATATATAAAAAATGAATGTTTGTCTATCTGTCAATCTCTCTTCGATTTTCCCGAAAATCACTAGACCGGTTTCGCTGGAAATGCGAAAAAGCGAAACCGGTAGAGTAATTTTCGAGAACATCGAGGACAAACAAACAAACTTGCATTGATTTTTATATACATAGAAGAATTAAATTGCTTCGTTTTTCTCACTTTTCAAAACGTTATTAAAAGTAAAAAGAAAAAAAGAAAAAAAAAAAAATTATATTTTGTAATTATATGAGTATACACAATAAAATGTTTAAAAAACAGTAGTTTTAATGTCTCTGTACCTGATATAACGGCATTTATTCATTTATGGTTTATAAAAAGGAACTGATTCCATTTGCAACATGAGCGCAATGCAAATTAAATGTTATCACTTATCACATAGAACTTGTAAATCAAACGTTTTGAATGCAACGCTGCAAAAAACTAAATAATCATTTGTCTGATTCATCTTATGGTATATATACGTCTTTATCATAACAAATTGTTATTTTCCATGACAAATAAAAAAACCTCAGCTCGCATGGCATTTCCAAGAATTTCCATAATCTGGTTTTACTTTTCCTCCATTCAGATTGATCCGTTGTATTAAAAATAACCTGAAATTCAATTTAAATACACGCAGGTTACTTATGCTGATACTATAAATAATACGCGGGTAAAATGTTGTATGCTACGAGTGTAACGTCACAGATGACGCGATACAATGTTGTTTGGGCGTGAAAATAATAATAAAAAAAATGTTGTTTTGGTGAGGTCGGGAATTCCCGAAAGAAACGCAGGTAAACACGTCTGCCGCTGAGAGCTCCGTTGTGTCCTCTCTTTCTGTTACATGCGTCGTTTGTGAGAAAGAGGGAGAGATTACAATGGAATTATCAGCGGTTGACTTTGGCTAATGACGCCAGTCCACCTAATTTCTGAGCGCGCAATTATTTTTTTATTCGCATTGTTGATACGTCACTGTGTTTTGATTTATACATATTAGAGGACTGCCCGTCCTAAGACGTTGTTAGATTACAAAGGTTACATTTTATTGAAACAAATTTATTGTATTTTAGAAAAAAATTACTCCACTCCATTATACAGAATCTTTCGAGTACCGTGTTAGATCCAAAATTAGGTGTTCTTAGAAAGAATGTAGGTAGGATTTAAAATTGTGTATACATGTATCATGTAGTAAAGAAAAAGAACATAATTCCACTCAAATGTTTTACTTTTCCTCCGAAATTTACTTGGCTCCAGCCGAAGCTGGATTTATTTGGAAACATCACATATTAAAATGATGAAATTATAGAAGCTTATAAACCTCATAGGTGTTAAGAGGAACGGCTGCGCTGCCTGTTTCATACATAACTTAATTTTGGATTTGAGACCAAAATACCCATCCAAACTGAACGATATATATATTTTTAATTAAAGTATTAGTAAATATCTAGTACTTTACTTATTTTTGTTTTAAATTATGAAGGATATGCCATAAAAAACCAATTTTCACCATTTTGGAAGCAATTTAGAAAATTATTTGCGGGTTTATTGTTTTTTTTTCAAATTATCATATTTGCTATGGAAATATAATTATGTAAATAAAAATATTAAAATAAAAGTATTTTCGGGTAGATATTTTAAATTATGTACGGCAAATTTGTGTTCCAACGTAAATTGGTCGTTTTTAATTTAATTTAAAGTCCACCATAATGCTTATTTTAATTCGTATTTTTTATTTATTTTATATTTCATTATATTTTAAAAGCAGATGGGGTAAACCTTTTTTTGAAATCACCGTTAGCCCCCAAATAATTGTTAAAGGTGCCTCTAAAATTGCGAAAAATTAATTCCTTTAATGGCTTATATTTCATAATCTAAAACAAAAACAAATAAATTACTTCTAATCCGTAGTATTTAATATACTTTTTTTATGAAAAAAAAGATCATTAGGTTTAGGTGAGTATTTTGACCTCAAATCCAAAATTAAGTTTTGTATGAAACAGGCCGCGCAGCCATTCCTCTTAAGAGACGTAACTGATTTACTTTAACCAGTGATTCCTGACCTTATTTGGAGTCAAAAATATGAATAAAGCTTTTGGGATCCGATGACATAATACTTTTTTTCCAAAATTTTTATTTTTCAAATATAACCACAAAAAAATCACTGGTCACTTAGTCAATTATCCGATAAACCCCTCCCCACCTCATCCCTAACTTTTTTTCCAAGTTTTATATTTAATTTCATGATTAACACACACTGAACAGTGCTTTTTCCTACAGAAAAAAAAACTAATTAAAATCCCATATAACATCTTAAAAAAACCGTTACCCAAATTGCTAATAGCCAAAGAAACCAAATTGGCCATTTTATTTATCTATGAGATGGTTTTTTTCTAAAAAGGCGGATGTTACAATCAAATCGTCAATTTTGACAGATCTATTCGATGGAGTTCAATGGCCTCTGAAGCGATAAATCTCTGATGTTTTTTTTAATGTAAAATCAATGTTAACTTCAAGGCAGTTACTTATTTAACTGATTATATAATTGGTTTTTACCTGCTTCAAGGGCAGACTGAAATCACTACCTTAGGTAATATAACACGATTACATTTGATTTAAATTTATGACAATCTGGTTTTCGCTGGTTTTGAACGGAATTATAGTTATTTTATTGGTTATTTAAGCTACAGGAGATGTAAATTCTCACGTACAAGGAATTTTAAAGTTAGACCGAACTTAACCAGACTATTTGATTGTGTTTTTGTAATGGTTTAATAGTTTTTATCGACAGTTAAATTTAATTTATTGTAAATATTTACTTGCCCTTAATCTGTATTTCTGTTAATTAATTCTAGTAATTGCCCATATATTTAAGTAACGCACAAGAGTCCCTAATGTGTCTATGGCATCCCTTATTTGTGAATGTTTGTGAGTCTAGAAGGAGTGAGGGAGTAGATGAAGAAGTGGAATACAAAGCCTGGGAAGTACCTGTCTATTTAGATCTTATTACTGAACATAAATAAAGCTATTTAAAGGATGCAAAGATTCTATATACTTATTTAAGGGCCAGCACTCAAAAACGGTCAAAAACATCACATTGCGGTTTGCTAACTCTAGCAATACCACAAATTATTTGTGTGTAAATTATATTCGGGTAGTTAAGAAAATGCATAAGGTTTCAAAAGACAACAATGTTCGAACCGTAATTTTTATGTTCTATGAAATACATACAAGAATGTCTGAAAATAAGTGCAGTTTCAAAAAAAGTTAAAGCAATTTTGAGCGTTTTACATAAAACGCCATCACGTAATTCATATAGAATTGAAAAGATTACAGTTTGAGGATTATTGTTTTTTGACTCGTATAGAATTTTCAGGCAAATCATTCGTAGTATTTGCAAGTGTGTATTTTTGGGTGCTGACCGTTAATGCAATGAGTTACAGCCTTAGAGTAACAAAGCCTTAGAGTACTCTAAGGTTACAGCTAATATGCTCCAATAGTGGTGAGTCTATACTCAAATATTTATCGGAATTGCCGTGTCAATTAGCAAGTAGCCGATATAACGAATATCACAATGGTAGACATGTAAACAAAAATAAACATCGTGCATTACGTTACTGATTGATATGTGTGAAAATAAATATTAACATTTATAGAATATGAATCAATTTAGTTATGAAAAAGTTCAGTAAATGTTTCCAGTGGGGACAATGAAGACGAAATATTGCCTCAACACTGTTAAAATGTACAAATACGCTCTTACGTACTATACCCTCGATCAAATTTACGATCAATTTAAGATATCGATTTTTGTGGATTAAGTCATTATTTTTAGGCGATCTATTTTACGCGATTATAATATTGGATTACAAAGATTAATTTGCATTTTTGAAAGTCAAAAACATGTTTTTTGCATGTTTTAAATAAAACTGAAGAGAACCTAACTTATTTTACTTATTATAATTAATGTTTTACCTTGTTTTTAACAGAGGAGAAACGTCAAATGTCCAATGTACTAAACGAAATGTACTTTCGCGGAATTTGATGTCACTTTATTGTCTATAAAAGTGGGCGTGCACTATTTTATTGCCTATGAAAGTGGGCGGGAGTCTTCGTAGACAATTTAGGATGTTTAACGATAAAAGATGCTCGGAAACAGGAAGACAGAGCGATGCTCAACAAATCATAACAATGCTCAACAAAATACAACACAGACCATTGCCTCGGATTAATCATTCGAAAAGTTGGGAAGAACATTTGAAAGCAATTATTTCAGGTGCATTTTTTTGCCAAAGGTTGTTTTCATTATTCTTTTGCTTTCTTTTGACTCGCCCTTTGTAAATCGGACAATGTTTGTAAGAAAGTGTATGTATGCAGCTGGTACTCAAAGGCTCGCAATACGGAGATATTAATAATATAGCTGTCATGAATAATGATTCAAATCAATCTCCAAAATCACAAACGAAATTTTGGCAAGACCCGTACGAGCGTCATAAATAGTTATATCCCACTCTCCTGTCATCCAGCTGTGTGGTGTTTAAAACAATAACCGGTTATTTGGGTACTCTACCAGGTAGATACCCTCTTCTTATTCCCAAATTCTGCAACGATTACTCGCGGGGGCGGAGGTTGTGCGAAGTGATGTGATGGCCAAAATAAAATTTTGCCTTCGATTAGATCAAAAATTTTCCAAGTTTCAGAATTTCACAATGAAATCAACGGAATTAAATATTTCGTACCCTCTACTAAAAGGCTAAAAATGTGTTTTTGAGAAAAATGGTTTTTTATGGTACTATAAACTTAAGTACACCTTTACTCTAATTACATCAAACTCCTTTTCCCTCCTCTTTGACGGTTTGTATATGTAAACGACATATTAATTTGCATAATATAGATTTTTTTCATAGTCTCCTTAAAACAATTATACAATAATATATTACAGAGATTAAAATACATTACAATAAATGATAAATGGTAAAAAATATACGTATACAAGTATTAGTAATAACAAATAGTACAACAAGTAAGTAAACATTTGCATTTTATTAACAATCATGCATCAAACATGCGTGAAGTGAAAGGTTGATAGGAAAAGTATAAAAAGACATGGGTCAAAAGATAGTCGCAAAACTGTCTGTAAGTGGTATAGAAAATGTCAACGGTCAATACAGCATCGCTGAGTCATACTGGTGATTGGCGTGTTCTGGCCAACAGAAGTTCTCGCTTTCGAAGCATAAAATACTGCATGGGATCTCCCAGGAGTATACTTTTTATGACCGTGTAAGTTTACCTCTTTCAACATAGATGGTTTAAATAATATGGTTCCAGAGATTAACATAAAACAATGATTACCTACCTAAAAATATTTTTCGGCAGGCTCCTAAAGTAATAGTAATAATGGATATTTAATACATTCTAGGGGATATTCTAGTGCGATACGTTCATTTTAAGTTGTCGAAAGCTCTTTTTTATATTACTGGGAGCATTGGAAAGCTAGCAAACATTGCCATAAATGTATATTGTGTGGTTTTAAAAAATCCGATTTCTGCCTTCTTCATATTTTTTCTCCCAAGATCTAGGGAAAATTCTCCAGTCATCACATCACTAAATGTGCGCCTGGTGGCCCCTTTCTAGCGGCATTGACAATGTGAAATATGATGGTGCTTGTATCTCTTGGAGGAGGCTAAAAAAGAGGACTTGCCTAATGGAATAGTCCCATCTTGTTAGTTAGTATGTGTGGGTTTGTAACACCTTTTTAAAGACACTGGCTTAAGTACCCGGCATTGCCCGGGGTTACTAATAGTTTGGAGTAAAGTTTTCAGGTTGTGATGTGTTACTCCTAAGTGACCTTCCTCAAGTGTGGAAAATTTCAAGAAGCTCGGAAAAAACTGTAGATTTGTATAAAAAACAAACCGCCCGGGACACTCTTCTCCATATATACATATATGTATATATATAAAGAATAGTTTGCTACTCCTCAAATCAGAATTTTGGTACTTCTTGATGAAATTTTGCACACTTGAAGTTCAAAATAATAAGAGAAAATTTACTGGGTAGAGGTAGGGAGTAGGCGTAGGAGTAGTGATAGGAGTAGGGGTAGGGAGTAAGAGTAGGAGTAGGGGCAGGGGTACGGAGTAAGAGTAGGAGTAGGGGTAGGGGTAGGTAGTGAGAGTAGGAGTAGGGGTAGGGGTAGAGATAGGGAATAGGAGTTGGAGTAGGGGTAGGAGTAGTGATAATGTTAGAGATTATAAAACTTTACTCAAAAATTATAAATAACCACGGGCAACGCCGAGTATGTCAGCTAGTATGGTAAAAAGAGACGAGAAGAAGAGATGAGAAAACTATGTTTTTAATTTATATTTTTTTTATTGTGTTATTTCGCTCCTTTTTAAAATAAGTAAATAAAAACACGAAAAAACCTTTACTAGGGTCAATTGTTCAAAAACCTTTCAATATCTACTTCGAGATTCAATCGCAGATAGAGTTAATTGAAACGGTTTAAAAGAATGTCTTATTCTGAAAAACAACGAGACAAGACTAGACCTGAATTCCAGGTAATCCCCGAGCTTTCTAATCCATGCCTATCCTCATCTCATCCATTCTGTCGTGTATCTGACCTACAATTGGGAAGAAGAGGCTGTGAACTCATCACGTCTGACCTTGATATGGTAGCGCGAAACGATATAAAACGCGTCGTACCGATCTCTTCATCAATTCTGTGTACCCGTGAAGATATCAACTGTACCTACTGTAAACATGCTCGGAGTTAGTTTAGTCGTTTATATAATCTTGTATTATTTAACAATATAAAAGAATCCTGTAGGCTGTAGTCATTATTATATTCCATCTAGAATTTTGAGGAATGTTGCAATGCAGAGAGAAAAGCGATGTGGGATTTGATGTTGTTAGAATTGAAAATCGACTGCCATGAAAAATACGATTATACTAGCATTCGGTAGAACATATTTAAATGTGTGTTACGATAAGCCTCCACAAAACGGCAAATGTTTCAAATTATTTCGTATCAATTTAAACCACTATCTATGTGCACAAATACTTTCAAACGTGCGCTCTTTAAAACGATTTGCCTTTATGTTATGAATATTGTGTAGATAAGCAGAGATTCTTTGTTTAGTGTTATCTCTTTACGTAATGTGAACTGTAGAAGTAATATACTGTTAATATATGACAAGCTAATAAACAGGTTTATCTGACAATTGATCTCCGTGGATGTAAAAAGATTTATTGGCATCTGCAGGGTTCCCTTTCTGGTCTAAGTGTTGAATAGAATTTATAATTCTATGGCCAGACACGTTTTTTTCCAAACCAGTTTTTTTTTCAAGACTCCTTCTGTATAATATGTATGGCTATGGAATTATTCTTGCAATAAATTATTCACACGTGTCCAAGGTCACAGGAAATATTTTAAACAAATAACACAATTTTTTTTTTAAATCTATCGTTAACTTAATTTGTTTTATAATGGTTTTATAATGAACATAATGTGAAGTGTTGTCGTGGTTTTTTCCCTTATTTTCAATGAATTGTATTATTTTATTTGGTGTTTTTATAGGAAACGTTATTTTCAAATTCGAAGAGAATTTTCAGGTGGATTTTTCTGAAAAAAAATTTGAATTTCTAAAAAAGTTGTTACTTGTGTAAATCTATCTATGAACACACTAATAAATGGAATGGTAAATTATGTGTTGTATATCCTAAAATATCTGTGGTCTATGATCATTACATAAATATGATAGTGTGCAACAAATATGGTTATTTTGTGACAGCGTGAATTTTTTACAAGTTTTGTCTCCTCTTTCGTTTGATGTAGCTATGACAACTCTAACGTGTTCACCAAAACATCAGTCAAACTTAATCTATTTTTATTACAGGGACAATATACTTATATATCAACAAATGCCGCTTCTGAATATGTAAGTCTTATTATGTAGAATTTAACATTGAATTTGTAACTCGTTTTAATGAAAATAAAGAATAAAACACCAACCCATAAAAACGCCTGTTTGGTTGGCAGCAATGGATCGACGTTATTCTGTGTAAATTTATTCCGTGTGACGTCACGCACACCTCCGCCTTTTATCCCTCGGGTTCCGGCCGTTTTGGCGGGTTTGGCTTTAAATCGAATACTATCTTCAATGATTAAAACAAATTATGTTGGTTTTTTTTTTGTTTTGAGAAAATTTTGTAACGTTCATTTTATGTTGACAACGATTTAGGAATTCTGTCCCGGATCTGTTATCAGAATTTGATAAGAAAAATCATTTTTCTGTGAACACGTGAGTCTACGTAATAACCCTTTGATGGGATTCCCAATAAAACGAAACGCACAATAAAAAAAACAACCAACAGTGAAAATCAATAAAAACGGCGTGCACCAAACACTTCTTCACCCGTAATGATTTCTGCGCTCCTAGTACAAGTTGTTTAAATTAAAATTTCAAAATCAAGTACTGAAATCATAATTTAATGCCTGACGTAAGATGTAATTGATTTAATATTCTAGTTATAATAACATATTATAATTAACTACAACTAAGTGTTTTCCTTGCACGATTAAAAAGATAAGTAGATTTATTGTCATTAGATTCGTCCAGATAGTACACACACCGCACAACACACATTCCCAACATGGCAATAAAGATTTAAGCCTACAAAAGGGCAAAACAGAGTGTACGAAATCATTTATTATGGAATAATATATTTGGACATTTCTACCAATGTTAAACTATCGCTTATTATATGCTCTCACTTGTCTGGCTCATGCGTCGTACGCCTCTGGGAGTCTGAACTAGAAATAGTTTGAATATGTTAGCCTTGAATTTTGAATCCATAAGAAATATTTTAATATTCAATATATATAATAATTGATATTATTCTATCAAGCAGAGTTTTGTTTACGAAGTTTAGAACAAATATTTAAAAAAATGGTTTTTAGACAGAAATGAGTGTAGAAATTTACATCAACAAATACATTTAGATCAATAAATTTAATACACTTTTTGGCTCAACTTCTATTTATGATATTTGACAGTGATGAAATATTTTACATACGAAATTAGGTAGGTACAGGCAAATCATTTTAAAGAGATTCTTGCTTGTGTAGTAGGGCACACCGATAGTGGTTCAAATTGGATCGAAATAGTTTGGAACACTTGTTAACCCCCTTACCCCGCAGAAGTCTTACGATACATTACACCACTACACAAGTAAGAATCTCTTTAAAATATTTCTACTGTACAGTATCGCGGGACTACTTAAACAATTTGAACCACTATCGGGGTGCACAAATACATTCAAATGTGCTCTCTCTGAAATGATTAGTCTGTACTATTACTACGTCCTAAAATTAACCCAAACAATTCATGTTCCAGAGTGGTAGATACTTTAAGGGCCGGCATTTCAGTTGCTTTTTAGCTTGTTTCCAAGCTTAAGCTAGCCAGGAAACCTACTCGATAGCACATTAACAAACAGTAATATCTAAAGCCGAGCTTAAAAGCAACTGAAATACCAGCCCTGAGTATCGCCGGCAAAAGGCCATCATTCAGAATCGAAACATTGCTTGATATTCTGCAATAACCGTGTTTAGAGACCATATCTGAACGGCCAGGTTCAGCCTCATAACATATCCCAAGTAGGAATACCATAGTCTTACTAGCACCGGACTTTTTTGCGCCATTAAAAACTCATTTAAAAACATTTAACATAGTTAATTACGAATTAGAGTTTTTTTTAATAATAAGGATACACTATTTACAATAATACAGGGTGTTAAGAGACGTACCTTACAAACTTTAACAAGCGATTCCTGATATTATTTGGAGGAAAAAATGTAAATAAAATTCTGATTTAAAAATGGTAAAAGTTTGGTTTTTTTTGTAATTAAAAAATCACATGCCGCCATTCACATATTGTCATTTAAATGAGTAACCGCCCAACCCCCTAACCCGACCCCGAACTGTTCAATACCTACTGACTTTTTATGTGATAAGTCTCCGGAGACTAAAATACCATCCACATATTTTACTCCAAATAAGGTCAGGAAAAGTCCTGTACTTCTGCATGTATCTGCATATATACATAATAATTTTTTTTTTTTTTTAAATCATATTTTTAAGTTCATTCCAGACTTATTTCCTTATTTGTCCATTGTATGTAGTAGCATCGTTTAATTTAATATTTTTTTAGTAACCGTTCAATAATGATTTTTCAATTGAACATAGGAATTAAATATACACGGTTGGGTACATGTACTGTACATAACAAATATCAAATTACGTCATAATATTCGTCTAGTATTTACGTACGTACGGCCGAGCATGCCGTCGCAGGTCGAGCGGCGAGCATGTCTGTAAGTGTGGATGGATCTGTCCGGCAGACATCCATACAGAAATGCTCGTCGCTCGGCCAGCTTCACCGAACATGTCCGTCCGTGAATACTAGGCTATTATTATAACCCATAATGCATTAAGCACTTATTGAGTTTTTTTATAATGCGAGATTACCTATATAAAACTGCAAAAAAATACCAGGAAATCATAAAGTGTAGAAGAATAACAAAAGTATCTAATGATAATATTAATATGTAATTTTTACGAGAGTATACATACTAACTGTAAAATCATACCGCATAAAACTTGCCCCCCGCTCGGATGAGAAGAACACCGGAGGTTATTGGTATAATCACATCAGCTTTTTTAATCATTTCATCAATGCGATAATTAACATAATGTCAATGTACTTATCACACAAATAATACAAAAAAAACTTTATAACAAAGTAATATTCACTAGTAGGTACTGGTTAAAACAACTGTTAACTAAATTTCCACCCCTATTGTGTGATTTAAACACACTGCATTCACTGAAATTATTGAAATAATCAAATTGTATTCACTTGATATATGTATTATTATTAAGATAAACACTGTATTCTGTAGTACTGTTTAAAAAGCTTATAACTCAAATGAAACCCGACAATAGTACTTTAAATATATACGAATGATTCGTTAGGTAATGCTCAATACTAAATGTTAATTGTATTCAGTAAAAGTATGGAAAAAAATTCAAATATTTTTGCCAGAAACGTCGACATAAATCAACTGTATTCAATATAATATTTACAAAACTTTAAAACCAATTGAATTTCACTAGTTCTCTTGATCAAAATCGACGGTTATTTTAAATAAACAGACTGTTATTTGCATTTACACCATATTGAATAGAAATTTTGCGAAAAGCAAACGATATTCACTAGAAATGTTGAAATAAACAACTAGTAAATTAGATGATCGCTAGTTGTTTAGGAATAAATTAATGATTATTTCATATAGCTACTAGTTATTTGTTATCGGCAAAATATTTGCAATTCAACTGTTAAATTATACGCGCAATATTAACTATTAGTTATTTAGATCTTATACAAATCAATCAATTGTTATCCACTAGTACTGTTTGTAAAAACGACCGATTACTTTAAATAAACGCACGTTATTTGTTTTGAACAAACTCTATTCACTAAAAATGTTGAAAATGAGATTATATTCACTAGTAATGTGGTGTAAACAAATTATATTCACTAGCAGTGCGGTGTAAACAATATTATGCCCGCTAGTAATGCGGCGTAAACCAAAATAATATTCGCGTAAACAACCCCGAATACGAGAACGACCCACTGGACGCGCCGGTTACAGAAACACTGAAGCCGTTTTTGAATTTGTTGTTAAAACATCAGCTGTTCATTCCGGCATCTGTTCGTTGAAAAGAAAATGCAATCAAGCCTCAATACCTGTTCCCGTGAGGCAAAAAAGTCACTTGAAAAATTATGACACGTTGGTTTTTCAGAGTAATTAAATTAAAAAAAAAAAAACAAAAAATACCCAATGGCCGGCGGTCGGTTCACAGCCGAATAATGACCGCAATTAATTATTATTTCTTGTTTTTTTTTTAATCTCGTCAGGTAGGTACACGGGTACGAGATAAAATTCGCTCTTTGAGAGATAATAATAACATATTTAATGTGATCCACTTTGCAAAAGGAAAAGGGAATAACCCACATAAATAAAATCATCCGTTTTAAAACCTTTTATTTATTTATTTTTAAATATGGGTATGAATCTGGCATGTTGAAATTTATTTATTATGATACCGTTCTAAACAGCAAACCGTTGTTCTATGAGCCCTTAATTGTTTGGAAATTTTGTGTACCTGAAATAGTTGTGGAAGGAAGAAGGGGGATGAAGGTAGAATCTGGTCACTAAACGTAGCAAAAGCCATTTCAAACAACTTTTCGATTCTGAATGGCGGTGTCCCAAATAATACCAATTATACATAGAGATGCCCTAACACGCAAAGGGAAGAAACCAAAATAAGGGGGGCGAGCTAGGCGTACCGCCAATTTAAGTAAAACAGCAAATGAGTAAAAAGTGAGTTCGGCGCGTTTACAAAAACCGAGTATTTAGTTTGACCCTTTTTATAAATGTTTTGTAATTTGCTTACCGCAGCCAAAATCACGCGATACAAACGTGGACGGCTGTGAACTAAGCTGGTGCCAAAATGGGTGTCACGGGACATTGCCTCCAGCCGTCGAAATGTTAATTAGGGCAAGTCGATTATTTCTGACGTCAGTGGTGGTGTCTGACTAAAACGCGATCATTTGGGTGTGACAGATATGTATTTACCTACCGCTTTCTTCTCCTTGTCCTCTGCAAATTCTTTCAGCCTAAAAACATTTAAATTTGTTGTTTGTGTGAAAACCCATATAAATTTTTAAAAAATACATTTTAATTTGCACACGCCGGTGTTTGAACCCTTGACCTCCGGGTACAGAAAGAGCTTACCGCTCTGCCGCGTGTTTTTTTTTGTACAGTCGGCAAATTAGAATTGTAAGCCTCAATAACAAATGTAAACAAGATACACAGAGCTACTGTATTTTGTTTTTTTGTTCCTTTTTTAAGGATTTTGTGTCGATTGCGGTTTAGCGCCCAGGTTTTTTTTTTAACAGACCAGATTCTGTGGGTGTCTGAATGAATTAATATAAGTACATTTTTATCAAAGTTCATGTTGTGAATTGCAGTTGGATTAATCGCTCAAGTAGCCGTTATTCATGATTCATTGCTCCAACTCGTATTATAATTTTACCACAATTTAAACAGCGCTATCAAAATTCACGCGCCCGTATTAATACTGCCGAGAGCGAGTCCGGTATGAATCCCATACGTGCGATATGAATTCTTGATGAAACTTTCTGTTCTAAGATATAATTCATACGAAAAACTCACAGGTGGCGTTTCAGTGGTAAACAGTCAAAGCGTGAAAACCTTATCAGCCTGAGATGCCCGGGTGCGAAGCGAAATGTTAATACCAAATTTGTGCTGAATAGTAATTTGCAAGATACATAGATCTTTTGGGGATTATCATGTTTTAAGTTCCTATTAAAATAGGTTACTTAAAATTATTATTTAATTCTTTTAACTATCATGAAACAATTTTTTATAACCTACATATTATACTGATGAGCCAAAGAAGCTTTAATGGACGGTAAAATTGTATATTATTTCTAGGTCGCTAATCTCTGGTGCAGTGATATGATGAAATTCTTTAGAACTAGATAAAAACACATAATAACTATGGAAAAGTACAATGTAGGATTTTAGATGAAGGAATTTTTTTCTAGTCTTTTTTAATTTCCGATTGAACTCCCAATGAGACAGGCCATGAATGCCACTGGTTTCAAGTGACCTAATGAGATATTTATATTATTTCAATATGATGTTAAATAAAATGTATATATTATTATATGATTTGGATTAAGTTAAAGTTATATTTAAAAAGGGGTAAAACAATTTAATAATCTTCCCAAAAAAGTTTTAAAAAAAAACATGTTAAAATCTAAAAAAATTAATAATTGAAGGTGTAAGCTATATAAACATCTATTAATGCTACCTAATTTCTAGTAGTTAATATTCATCACTTCCGTAGCCCTGTTTATTGTGTTTAATTATGTATTCATATTGTTATTGAAATGTTTCTCCTACACCAAACTCAAAAGTCAGTTCTCTTCATTGGCGTATTAATGCTTTGAAAATAATAAACATTAAAAAAACAGTTACTGCCATCTTCCAATGCTGCTTTTGCGTAAAGTACGTATTTACGAAACAATTGATTGACTAACTAACTAACCATCACCCGTTTCTCCGCAGGGGTAGGCAGAGAGGACGGACCGCCAAACAACTCGATATTGGCATACATTTCTTGCTTCATTCACATTCATACAACGCCTCATACATTTTCTTCTGTTATTCCGACTTCTGACATGGCCCGACTCAAGTATTTTATTCACTTGATCCTGCCATGTCTTCCTCGGGGGTCCCCGGCTTCTTCTTCCATTCACACTCGCGTCATACATTCTTCTTACATTCCGTTCTTCGTTCATTCGCTCTACATGCCCAAACCATCTAAGCGTCCCTTTCTTAATCTTACTCATTACGCTTACATCAGCCTTGCATTTTTTACGAATCTCAATATTTTTCACACGATCATACATGGTTTTACCATACATTCGTCTCAGAGATCTCATTTCTACGGCATTCAGTTTACTTTCATCCTTCCTCTGCCAAATCCATGCCCCACTGCCATACATCAGGGTTGGTATCAGCACTCCAATTGACAAAAATGAAATAATAGGAGTTGCGTTGAGTCTGTATTTCAAAGTACATTGGTCATAGCTCATGATGGAAATGAAACGGCCTCCATGGTCGAGGGGTAAGGCTCTCGACTACGAATCCGAAGGTCGCGGGTTCAAATCCCGGCGTGCGCAAGTAATTTTTATTTAATTAATTTGTGTTGTTTCACAATTAATTCATTTAAAAATAATATATAGTATATTTTCGCACGTTCCAGAGTGGAAGATACTCTCCGTATCGCCCTGGTGAAAGACCACCATTCAGAATTGAAACGTTGCTTGAAATGGCTTTTAGCCGTGTTTGGTGACCAGATCTGAATAGCCAGGTATTTCCCCTTTTCCCCCACCTTCCTCTCTCCCTTCTCCTTCTCCTCCCCAATACCTTCAGCCTCACAACATTCCCCAATTGGGAATGCCATAGTCTCACTGGCTCCAGACGGTTGGGAGCAGTTTGGGACTCTTGTGCGGTATTCATGTAAAAAAAAAAAAAAAATAGTGATCTGAAAATATTTCACGTTGCCCTTGACATTCCAGCCAGCAAAATGTGTTTATTATTTCATGTCACCACGGCTCAGCGTTCTCGATTACAATTTTTTTTATTTTCTGTACACGTTTTTTTACTATTGCTTTTCAATAGTTGTAATGTTATCGATTATGTATACATAACGTAACTATTCAAGCTCTTTATCAAATTAATCCGTCTTTACAAGAAGTTCATGGCCAGAAATAATTATTTAAAATCGCGGAAAATCATCGGAGGCTTTTGTAATTGCAAACATGAGTTCGTACAACCATGAAGGAAGCAATTATCTTAATACATTAAAGCCTCCTCTATCCACTTGAAAACGTAACAATTTTTCTTACATTGTTTTTTTCTACAATAATTATTGTTATATTGTTTTTGGTTGTGTTTATAAAATTAGTTACGCGTAATTTGATTCTATGATAAATCAACACACGTATGAATCGGTACACTTTTTTAAAAGTGGTATAAAGTCATTAAAGGTATAAAAATTAATTAAAAACTACCCAGAAAACCTAATCTAACCTTTGCTAATTAATCTTTTTTTTTGTAGTACTATTTGACTTTTAAAAATTGTGCTGAGTTGATTTAACCGGTTACCTCCTAATTTATTTACAATATTCTTTTTTTTATATGTATACATTTTTTATATGAATACCGCATAAGAGTCCCAACTACTCCCTACCGTCTGGAGCCAGTGAGACTATAGCATTCCCAATTGGAAAATGTTGTGAGGCTGAAGGTATTGGGAAGGGGAAGAGGAAGGTGGGGAAATACTTGGCTATTCAGATCTGGTCACCAAACATGGCTAAAAGCCATTTCAAGCAACGTCTCAATTCAGAATGGTGGTCTTTCACCAGAGCGTTACTGAGAGTATCTTCCACTCTGTATATATGTGCTAACCCACTGATTACTTCGCACTTTGTGGGAACATGACATAAAAAGGGTATTGAAAAAATCGAAACTCCCACTGATTTATTAAATCACTTCGAATTTTTGACAAAGTTGTTGTCTTCGTTAAAAAATTTTTTTTTTCAAATACGGTTAAAATCTGTTTAACTTTTCTAACTTATTTATTCAGACCGGACAAATATATATTCCAGTCTACTAATAATAATAATAATAATAATAATCTAAATATTTATAATTTTTAACAGTTTAATTTTTTTTTATATAATTTAAATACATATAAAATATTTGATATTACAGATATATCTTAATAGCTAATCACAAAAAAAGTATAAATTTATTCAACAAAAATTACCCAAATCAATAGATAAAGATTTCTCGTGTTTGAGTTGGGGAGCAGTGCCATCTAGCGACAGTAATGGTAAGTATAGAAATAAAATACATCAAGAATGTAATATAGATACAGTTTGTGTTGTTGTACACGATAGTTCCTACAAAATAGAAGAGTAAAAGTACATGATGATAGAAATGCAACAATAGGGCGCTTACAAGATATGAACATAATACATTTTAATTTTAGTCATATTTCGAAAGGCCTGTGAAATGAACTGTGCATTCAGAAAGGTTATAGGGACAGGTGTGACAGAACGTGCCCAACCGACTACTAAACTTATTTGGAGTGCCGAGGGCTGTTTTATATTTTTCTAGGATGAAATTTTATTTATAAAAAAAAAATTTCCGCATATCCCTACAAAATATTTTAAAGAAATCATGAATAATGCATTTAAGATGCGAACATCTGGTCATTGTGCACAGAGTATGGTGAAAACAACCACGTGATATGATGACCTTCAAAAGCATTGCATTATTATACTAGTACAAAAGAAAGCGAAGAGTGTCCCGTGTAAAATAATACAGGACCAACTTACTAAATAATCAATTAATAAAAATACTTTGCAAACACCACATTGAAAGCGAAGCTTACCTTTTCGGGACTTACAGAAAACAAAAAAATAATAATGTCAAGTATAGACAAATGATAAACATAGAACACTATGATTTAAGAATAGACAAATTATAAACATCAACAAAAAATGATCAAAGTAGGTAAGCAATTAATCAAAAATATTAATAAAAAAAAATACAAAATATTGAATAACAAATTTATATTAGCAAATAAATAAAAAAATATTTTTATTATTAATATAAATATAGTTAAGAAAATAATAAGGCATACAAATAAAACAATAATGGTTAATTTTAATATAATGAATATTAATAATACTTTAAAAAATACATTTAAATAAAATTATTAATAATATTTAAATGACTTAACACTTTCTAAAATATAAAATTTATCGAATTGTAAATCAATTGTATTTTTGTATGTATAATTTTTAAACTTTTATTTATGTCAAAAGAATGGTTTGTTTACAAAATGTGGTTGACAAATTCAGAATAATTATTATTACTTAACACCATAGGTGCTCCTTAACTCTAATATCAAAAATTCCTTAATATCTTTCCCGTAGAAAAAAGTAACAATCGTTACAAATTAATTAATAATAATCCTTATTAAAACATTTATTATTTAAAACATATTTAAAAATATATATTATCAGTGTAAAAAGTTGGTTTGTTAGTATTTGGAATGTTTTTAATTAATAAATTTCAAGGATTATTATTTAAAAACAATATTTTAACAAAGTGAATAGCAATCTTTTAAAGAAAATAAATTATTATTTTCAATGACAAAATCTAACAAATGTAAAAACAACAACAAATGGTAGGAACATTGTTTTCCTCTGTACGACAAAAGATAAGATGATTTCATCAAAACGATGTGTATTTTCTACATTTTTATCAACATATTACACACATCTGACATTATTATCTCGGTATTGTGTACACAGCTTCCCGGTGAAAAAGTTATTTTTAAACTTTCATTGTTTTCCGTAGTAATTAGTAATTGTAATTTTGTACTAATTACTTTTCAAGCGCTCCAGCGAGAGACTGTTTTATTTTAAACTGTTCATAACCTTTTGAATTTCCGACTAATAACGTAATAAGTATATGTTTTCATTTGAAGATAATCAGAAATTACTCACCCATAGTATGGACAAAACAATTACTTACATAAATAATGGTTTTATTTGGGAAATACTCTGAAGATTGCCACATTACTAGATCACATTCCTAAGAGAAATAATACCTATTCAATAAGAAAATATTAAACATGTTTTGTTGTAAATACATATTTTTTTATCATTGTAGATAATATTAACAACTCACAAAATGAAACATGAAACCGAAAAGACACAGAAAAGAAAAACGTAACGGTAGCAGCTTGAACTCGAACCCAGGAACTCACGGTCTATCCGGGACCTTGCGCCCTAAACCACTGAGCTACACCTACCCAATCTGTACAGTCATTTTTATCGGTATCATATTCGATTTCTAAGAACTGTCAAAATCATCTTCAATTATTTTCCATATATTTTCGGCTGCTACCTTTTTTATCATGACTACAAGATTCTACACGAATTAATTCGTAATCTTTAGAGAGTGTCTCGGATATACCTATACGATTTTCATTTATTTGAGACATCTGATGACTTTTACCACAAGTCTAGGAAAAATATTCAAATTTGGAATAACTTATTGAAGCTTATAAACGTCACTGTAATATTTTTTTAAATCAGAAGATAATATTTACAAGTTCGAGTCTCAGCTGCTACCGCTACCTATTTCTTTTCTGTGTCTTTTCGGTTTCAAAATTCATTTTGAGAGTTGTTAATATTATCTTTAAAGATTAAAAATATATTACAATTAGGTTTATAAGCTTCAATAAGTTATTCATATATTTTTAATTTTGTAATGAACATCGTGCTGTAAGCTTTTAATAAATGTTATGTTGTGATACCGCATCGAGTGCTCGAAATTAGTGGCCTCTGACCAGGGTGATACTGTCAGCATTTTCAACTCGATTATAAATTTAAAAAATATTATTTATGTGACAACCTCAATACGAATATACAAAAAAAATCAGTTACTTTAAATTTATCATGTAGCATACCGGTACAATATTATAGGGGTGTGTGTGTGTGGTAATGTGTGTGTGTGTGTTTGTATTGTTATTAGTTTGTTAATTATTAATTGTTTTTGTGTTTAATTCGTAGAACTACATTTATTTTTTTTTGTTAAATCTAACGTGAATCAAATTGAATGATATTAATGCTATTGACTTATTTAAATGTGTTATATTTTTTGGGTGGTGTGAACATACTGAGTAGTGGGGAGTGAATAATTTTACATACTTTATCAATTAATGTTATATTGGGAGTATTCGTACGTTTATTAATTTCCAATTGTTCAAGTAAATTTAATCTAAGACCCTTTGTTTTTATATGTAAGGGTTTAAGCTAGTTATTCTCAAGCGGGACGTGATTATTGACTGGTTTTTTTTTTTTAAATTTGCATTATTTATGAATATTGTATAAGTGTGTTTTCCTGAACGCAGCGTCAATTAAAAATTATACATCTCAAGAAATATCTCGTATCAATAAGAAATTAGCATGTGCGACTACCGAATAAATGTTGGCGAATATGTTTCTACTGTAATAAAAACTTGTTATATTGAAGACATTAAATTGAAAGACATCTTATCTATTCGTCAGTAGGCGTAATTTATCATTGTAATTTGGCGATTTCCAGATCTCCGATTTAATTATTACAGAAATAACTACATAATAAAAAAACCCACGACTAACAATATCTTTTTTCCGACTCTCCATATCCTTTATTTGGAAGATTTCAATGTTCAGATGCCCGCGTGTGGGTGGCTTATTTGGTAAATGCATAATATTCCTGTTTGTTGTGAAATTATGATCATCGAATTAATAATTTTACTCTTATGTCATAAATGTCCTTCTCGAACATGTTCAAAAACACATAAAAAAAAGAATAACTTATCGAAGGAAGCAATCACTTTGTGGCTGGACATTGTAATTTAAATTAAAGAATTCTTTCGAAAGTTTATATGTTTTATGTCCTGAAGAAGGTGGAGTTAAAACAAAGGATTTTTTTTCATTTTAAAAACAGTTACGCTCCACTGTGACGAAATTTATCTTTCTCGTGTGAATAGGTAGGTACTTTCGTTGAAATAATAATATAATTGTATTTCAATGGTTTCCATTGATCGATGCATTGCACATGTGAGTTTAACAGATGATGCACAATTAAGTTATCTTGGTAGCAGTGGAGCGCAATCCATAACGGGTGAAAAGCTGTGCCTATCATAAGAAAAACATATCATAAAAATAAATTGAAATATGTTTTAAAAAATATTGGATATACATTTTTTTGTGTGCATTTAGTAAGGAACTAGTACGCTCATTTATTCAGTTGACCGCAACAATCAGTGGAAGATGATAATATAATGACCGTATTTAAATATTCATTGCTCAATAAATTCGGTGACCCGACAATTGATCCCCCGATAGTTGGCCCCCCCGACAGTTGGCCCCCCGACAGTTGATCCCTCCAACAGTTAATCACTCCGCCAGTTAACCCCTCCGACAGTTGATCCTTCCGACAGTTAAACCCTATGACAGTTAATCCCTCCGACAATTAATCCTCCCGACAGTTGAACCCCGATAGTTGCCCCCTCCCCTTTTGTTATTCGGACGTATATCCTCATTGCATACTCCTTCCGAGACTCAGTATTATTGTTAGTAAAAATATTTTATGTAGCGAATTTCCACTCAAGACGCCTGCAGATATAAGTATATCGGCTTTTGTTACACGGCCGCATATCCTCTCTTCATTCTTACTTTACAAGTGAGGACGTACAGTAGAAATAATCCTTTAGGGCAGTGTTCCGCAAACTTTTTGTGTTCAAGGTACACCTATCAAATTAAAAAAAATTAGAGGTACACCAAAGAAAAAAGCAATGTTAATTTAATATTTATTTATTACTAAAATCAATATACCTAATATGATAAGATGTTTAGTGAGAAATGTGAGCCTGTTTAACTGAGCACAGGCGATCAAAATTTGGAGCAATCGTTGATAAGGCTGCTCTCACCTCTTCATTGATCGTCCTCAGGCGCTCTCTTTGTTTCGATTTAATAGTAGTGAGAGTTGAAAATCCCAATTCGCATAAGTAGGTTGTGGCAAATGGTAATAGAATTGCAACAGCACGCTTTGAAAGCAGGGAATACTCAATTTTTATATGCAGCCAAAAATGTGCTACCTCTACTTCAGAAAATTTTAGTTTTAATGTGCGGTCAGTTTTTAACTCCATGAATTCTTCCTGCTCGTTTATCGGTAAGTGTCCAAGGGAAATGTTATCCGAGAATGGATTCCGTACCCAGTCCATAGGTTGCAGGTCACACTTAGGAAAATAATAGTTCATTTTTTCTACTAATAGCTCCAAGTGTTTCACTATCAAAGCCTGCACTTTTTTTTCTGAATCGGCAGCCATGACATTTGGAAACATTTCATTACTACCATTGACAGCGTGGCTGTTCCATAACACCAACTTAGCGCGAAAGCTTTCAATTTTGTCCGAAGACGTTAAAATATTAGAATTCCTGCCTTGCATTTTTCTGTTGAGCTCATTTAAATGAGCGAATATGTCCGCCAGATATGCAAGTTTTACTACCCATTCTTCTTTTTTAAACAGAGAAGCAAAATCTGAACCCTGGGCCTCTAAAAACGACTGGGTCTCATTTTTTAGCTCGTAAATCCGAGATAGCACTTTTCCGCAAGAAAGCCATCGTACTTCTGTATGAAACAGAAGTGACTAATGATCTGCTCCCATTTCCTGACACACTGCATTAAACAGACGAGAGTTTAGCGGTCGCGACGTAATTGACAATTTTAACAACTTCTTGTAGGACAGACAACAATTCATGTACATTTTTAATATTAGGGTTTTTTTCAGAAGCCTGGTTACAAATCCCCTAATTTTTCCCGTCATAGCTGCTGTTCCGTCTGTACAAATGCTTATGCAGTTGTGCCATTCCAAATTATGGTCACTGAAGTACTGGTCTGTTACTTTGAATATTTCTTCTCCTGTGGTATAACCAGGTAGTGGTAGACAAAATAAAAACTCCTCTTTTATTTCACATCCGTCAGTGTACCTCACATTTGAGATGAGATGCGCGTGACCGCTGATATCAGTAGACTCATCGACTTGTAGCGCAAAAACTCCACTAAGTCTTAATTTTTCAATTAACGTTGATTCAATGTCGCTAGAAATATCATTAATGCGACGTGAGATTGTATCTGCTGACGCTGGTATTTTTTCGATTTCCTTAGCGGCTTCTTGGCTAATCATAATTTTGACAACTTCTTTGCAGACAGGTATAATTAAAGTTTCAGCGAGAGAATGAAGCTTCTTGGCTTTAACTAGCATATTAGCGATCACGTAACTAGCTTTTTGCGCTTTGTCTGATGTTTTAGTAGTTAAATGTCGTAAAAGTTTACTGGGCACCATCGAATTATTGCCCAAAGTTTCTCAACAAACAAAACATTTTGGAATTGGACATGATTCGTCTCCGCAATATATAAAGCCATAACTTACATAGCTCTCATCATATTTTCGATAAACAAGCTTAGGTTTTTTCTTTGTTGACTCTTGGAATACATTAGTTTCACTTGACAAACTTGCGGTACGTTTAACGAATTTATCCATTATATACACGTATTATGGACTATTTATTTGTTATTAAAAAGTCTATTACGCTCGCGACGACACAATCACAAACTAGCGGCTAGTTACTGGCCAATAAAGATTTGTTTAACGGCTAGACACTGGCGAAAAGTGACGCTACGCCCACTCAATCGGGCGCGACAACGACGGCTGAGAACTGAGGACTAGGGATGAAATGATACGAGTAAATACAAGTACTTACTCGATACGCATGCGTGCTGCGTTCGGCGATAGCTTGTGAGCCAGGCGCGCCACGCGGGGAAGGCTGTCCCGCCCCTCACCCAACAAAGCGCCTCGCTCTTATAGCTCTCAGCGATTTTTAGGTGAATTATCTTTTTTCCGCGGCACACCAACTGATGACCACGGTACACCAGTGTGCCGCGGCACACGCTTTGCGGAACACTGCTTTAGGGGATCAACTGCCTGAGGGATCAACTGTCTGAGGGATCAACTGTCTGAGGGATCAACTGTCGGGGGGGGGGGGCAATTGTTGGGGGGGCAACTATCGGGGGATCGACTCTCATGGAACCATATATTCATACCTAAACTTGAAAATTTTCACACAGCTCACGTTTGGTCATAGAGCAATGCACGTCACTGCTTGGTAGTTAGGTCGTTTATCACAATATTTCCGTTATTCTCAGTATTTCGCTGCATAATAAAATTACGGAGGTGCGTATTCTGAAATGACCTTGAATATGGAGAGAAGATGGAGGAGCCCGGTTTTGGAGGGGCCGGTTAGTAGAGTCAATGCACGTTTATGAGATCCCACTAACACCATTGTGATACCCCTGTCTGTACCTATGCCTAAGTGTATGAGTGTGTTTATCTTTTTGCTTATGTTTGGCACCTGAAAATAAATTTGATTAGTTGGTGTTGGTAAGTATATTTATTGAGCAAGGAATATGTAAACCATCCCATACCCGAAGATCTTATAAACGTACGTTGATTCTACCGTGCGACCCGAGCAGTATCGACAACGAATCTTTTTTTAGGTGTCATTACTCATTACTCCATAGATCATCAACTGTCATTACTCATTACTCCATAGATCATCAACTGTCATTTGACTGTCGGTATTTCGAAACTAAAAAATAATTTTCTGGATTTATTATATTTAAGTTTTTAATCTGGCAGGACTAAGGTGGATAGTGCAAACCCAATCAGCCATATTAGATGAGACATACACAATAAAACAAAGAAAATAAAATCCTTAATACTTAATTATAACACTGAATAAATTAAATTGCTTTGTTTATAACCACTGTATTTAACATGTAAATAGTAGGTATATTTTTTATTCTGACGATGGGAGCTTTGCTTCTGAAACATGTAGAAATTTATATATTAAATACGATGGTTTTAAACGAAGTAATTGTTATTTATACAAATAAATAAATTAATTAAATTAATTTCGCTTTGCTGATCTACGACACAATCTGTAGTGATTATTTATTTATCAATCTTAAGGTAGCTTACATCATCGTGTCTGTTATTAATTTAAAAAAAAAAAGTAAACGACATCGACGTTTGGCAAAACATGTTTTTTCAATACATTTTTTTTAAATATTGCTAACTCAATATTAATGATCATGGCAGACTGGCAGACATGGTTTCTTATTTAATTTTTATACGTATTTTCAATCGCAGTAATTTCTTCGGAATATTATAATATAGTTGGACGGCCTGGCCCCCTAGCAAATAACATTGATAAAGGTTTTATCGGTAATGCAGGTAATTTGTCATCGTTCCTGAGCAAGACTGTAAATCACCAACGACTAAACAACAGTTCAGACAACAAAAATAATCATATTTAGTAGATGTGAACTATTTGTTTATTTTTATTAGCTGAAGTACACGGCGGTTCCCGAGGTTATGAATGGTTGTGTTCCCCTACCCAGTAATTTGCCTCTTATTTTGAAGGTCAAACGTGCAAAATTTCTTCAAGTACCAAAATTCTGCTTTAAGGGATGGAAAATGGGG
>JAHDVE020004354.1:0-24459 GCA_022606495.2 Halesus radiatus | reverse complement strand
TAACCCATGAATTAACAGTCTATTATAAACTCGAGAGTATGTACCCCGCATCTAATTGATGCTGAATTTTTTTATTTTTTTATGTGACACCTCACAAGTATGTACAGAGCACGTACATGTTAACTATATCGCTACCTGGTCGGGCAACGTTGTTAGGTGGGTTAAGGAGGGGACTGTAGGAAGGAATTTGTTAATGCGGGCTTTGAAGAGGCCCAGATTAAATGTTGGAGGAGAGACAGATGCCGGTAGCTCGTTCCACATACAAGCCGATTTACACAAAACAGAGTCAGGTAAACGACCCACTCTCGTGAAGCCGACATCAACCCTGAACGGATGTTCCGCTTGTGTCCGTCGAGTTTCACGCACGTTCACCGGCGCAGAGAGGATCAACGCTGCTAGCTCCTTCGAGCTTCATTGAAATATCTGTAGAACAGACTCGGCATACCTACATTGCTTCTGTGCATCAGAGACGGCAATCGGTCTGTTAACAACGGATTGTCAATCAGACAAACCGCCCTCATTTGCAAAGAATCAAGCAGGTTTTTCAAGTATTTGGGAGCTCCAGCCCAGAGGTGACTTCCAAATTCAATTGTTGGTAATGTTCCTATAACGGCGATATTCATTTCATTCGAAATGTTTATTTGAGAATTAGAATGCTTCTTCATTTTCAGGGATAAGTGCGCCTAAGTAAGTATCCCATAAGTCTGTTATCCCACATTTAGTCCAATGTGGGTACCTTAACCTTAGCCCACTCTCTGACGGTCCGGTGAGGAACGAACATTTCACTCGTTACTTGCAGACACTGCACAGAAAAGATAAGTTTGCTAAAGTAAGGTAACGGTTTGCAACACAGTCCATTGTGCGACTTTTCTACGCAGTGTCCGCAGTAGTGAGTGAAAAGTTCGTTCCTCACCGGACCGTCAGAGAACGGCCTTAGAGTAACTATATATATTGCATAAGTATGAGGCGTATCCAGAAAGTAAGTGTACTGAGGCTCTCACGACCGAATGAATTTTATTTTCGACATGTTGGCTACACTTACGTGTAGCCTGACTCTTCCCCTCCGCAACGAGACCAGTTCAAGGTCAGTACGTTGAGAAATGTCGATCCGACAACACGTTTCGTGAAAAATGTCAATCCAATCTCCCGCCAAGTGCGAAATACGCGGCGTCATCCGTTATCTCGTTTGGAAGGGAAAACCTCCGGTTGAGGTTTATAATGAAGTGAAAGCTGCATATGGTGATAAAGTTATGAATCGTACGAGTGTGTACAAGTGGTATCGCGAGTTTAAAAACGGTCGTACGTCTGTGCATGATGATCAGAGGAGCGGAAGACCTTCAATTGTGACTGACGAAATTGTGGAAAAAATTGAAAAAATGCTCTGTGACGATCGCAGATTGACTGTGGATGAACTTTCTGCGATGTTTCCGCAAATCTCCAGATCTCTACTACACGAAACAATCACAGAAACCCTCGGATATCGGAAACTGTCCGCGAGGTGGATCCCAAAACAGCTGACAGACCAACACAAGTTGAATCGAGTGGAAGCCGGACAAGAGTTTTTGAGGCGCTGCAAACTCCATGGAGATGAATTTCTCCGCTCCATCGTTACTGGAGATGAAACTTGGGTTCCACACTACACGCCTGAAACCAAAAGGCAGTCTCAACAGTGGCGTCACACCTCTTCACCCTCCGCCAAAAAGTTCAAAATTTCAGCCAAGAAAATCATGGCATCCGTGTTTTGGGACTGTCAAGGCATAATTTTGATTGAATATCTGCCTCAAGGGGAGACCATCAACTCTGCAAGATACTGTAAGACCCTAAAAAAGTTGCGGAAGGCGATTCAAAACAAGAGGAGAGGCATGCTGACAAAGGAAGTCAGCCTGCTGCACGACAATGCCAGACCACACACGGCCAACGCCACAAAGGAACTGCTTGCCTCGTTTAAATGGAATGTCCTGAACCACCCCGCGCATTCCCCTGACCTAGCACCTTCAGATTATTATCTCTTTACCTCCCTGAAGCTGCACATGGGTGGAAAAAGGTTTTCAACCGACGAGGAGGTAAAGGAGGAGGTGGAGAAGTGGACGAAGGGGTTGGCGGGAAACTACTTCGAGGAAGGCATCAAACAGTTAACAGTTAACATAACAAAACGTGTTCAATTCGTCACATCCACATGACCATGAGACACATAAGATTTTTCATGAACTTCAATTTTAATGCAAACAGTTTTGATTTAGCGTTACACCGCTGAATGAACGTTAGAACTGGCTTGGAGCTACCGACCGCCTTCATTTCAACTCTTGGAGAAATCAACTATATATTTTTAAAGCAGGTGAACTCACTTTCGATTTGTAATGATGTTTGTGTTAGGAAAGAATTCCACCGACCGGTGAACTGTTCACACAAAGAGCGCCAAAACTACAAAATGAGGGATATCATAAAAAAATAACAGCTAATAGCTGGACCAAAAGAAAAACTCTTTTAGCGAATAACTTGTGTGCAGTGACAAAATCTATGCTATTTCTGTGTAGAAAACTAAATATCTTCTTTCTCACTGTTCAACCTCTCAGGTGAGTCTCTCTCTAATTTTAATACAAAACTCCAAATTCCCTGGTGCAGTTCGAGAAATGGATCACGCATTTCTTTGCCCACATCTGGCAACCACCGCGATGCACGGGCCGAAGTAAGGTTTTAGCCCTTACTAGATGCTTTTGTATTGTGTGCAATAGTTGCTCTGTGTTGTCAGAAAATTTAAAATACATATTCTAGGTTGACTATTATTCAATCTTCCCAACAAGCCCTCCATTGAAATGCTTGGTGTAACCCTAAGTGACCAGCTCATGTATGGGGGCTCCATCGAAGCCAGAGTAAAGATAGCCTCTCAGAAGCTGGGTGTACTGTACAGATCCCACAGATACTGCAGATAGTACACAGCTGCTGACCCTGTACAAATCGCAAGTGCACCCCACTGTAGAATTTGGCAGCCACCCTGATCGAGAGCTCCAAAATATCTGAAAAAAAACCCTTGACTCTGTGCAGAAACGGGCGGTTCGTTTGGTAGATTCGTCTATCTTAACAAACTGACTGCAATCTTTGGAGCACAGACGTCAGGTAGGAATTCTGTCCTTTTTCTGTCAGTATTTTAATAGAAGATGCTCTGAGGAACTAGCATCATTGATCTCTTGGGCACCGGTGCACAGTCAGGTAACATGCCAAACGTGCGCACAACATTTGTACACATTTGACATTTGTCACATGACAATGGGTCGCTTCTACGATTCGTTCTTGTGTTCAACAGCTTGGCTGTGGAATGATCTGCCGGCCTCTGTGTTTCAGGTGGAAGTTACTAAGTATATATGCCCCGCCCTTGAAGACCTACGCTTGAGATTGAACATGCTGTAAGCTTCATTCCTATAACAATTTGTGCTTCAGAGGTCATTACTTACTAGACATCTCACACCGCCGTGGACATAAACCGAATTGTAGACAGAAATGAGATTCTCTGGTCAAATTCATTTCTTAATAATAATAATTTGATTTCTTAAATGAAATAACTGTATTATTTTTCTCGCAAGTGCGATTGAAATAGAATTACAGCAAGCCATGATACTTATCCGAATATGTTTTCTCATATTGAAGCGTCAATGTTAATTTATTTATAATTTCTTCAAACGATTGGTATTCACTTTGAGGCGTCATTATTACTAAATTAATTAAAAAATACACTCTTTTTCGCCACTTTATAAATATACATAGATATTTACATGTTTCGAAAGCGATGTTTTCTTCATCGAAATATATTAATACATATGTATTATAATATATGTATTCATATATTCCTGGTGAAGAAAGCATCACTTTCGAAATATGTAGATATCTATGTATATTTATAAAGTGGTGAAAACAAAGTGTATTTTTTAATCAATTTATTTTAAATGAAAAATGTTTTTGTTTTAAGCCACTTTATTTTATTTATATATATTTCTGCATTCGACCGGTTTGGGTTGGACTCAACCTTCTTCAGGAATGTACACATATAAACAGTTTTTATGTGTACATTGAAACCGGTTGAATGCAGAAATATATATAATAAAAAAATAAAGTGGCTTAAAACCAAAACATTTTTCATTTAAATTATAAGTCAAGCCATAAAGTGATTGCTTCCTAAATATAAATTCATTAAAATATAAATTGATAAATTAATTTATTAACTTATTTATGTTAGATCCTTTTTGTGTATGTAATCTACATTGTATTTGCATAACTACTAATTCATACCTATTTTCTATACAATTTTATCTAACTTTATACTTCCCCAATAATCTTTACAAACACTTGCATTATAATATGTATTCATTGTTTCAGAATGCGGATTCAGACTTTGAGCCTTTGTCAAAGAAGAAAGCCTCCACATCCGGCAGCAAGAAGAAGATGAAAAGAATAGATAAATCAGAGTGCGAACAGCTTCTAGAAGAAGCCCGAAGTGTTCTCAAAGTCCTGGAAAATGACGAAAGACTTAACCCGACTGAAGCTTCGAAATTCACTCATATTAGCAAACACGTCGCAGAAAGATTATCCAAAATGAGACCCTACGATGCGGAATGCGCCACAAAGAAAATAATGGATGTTCTCTCCCTATTTAGTGAATTTAATCCCGACAATCCAAACAGAAATGAGTATTAGATTAACATAAAATAATGGTGAAATTTTACTGACTATATTATGGGCAAGTTGTTTGTTTTGTCTGACGCTCTGTTTTAAATATTACGCTTAATAGTTGAACTCGATATGGGTTGTTTCGTGAACCGTTTTACTATGGGTGTAATTGAAACATCTGATTCCGAAACATTGAAATAATACCTCAAATGAAAATGCCGTTAATTATTACCTAAAAGATCCGATTTGTAACATGGCTGTAGCTGTTTCATGGGTGAAATAACAGACCCTCAATATATTATTGCACGCTGGTGATAACTTTATGGTTATTCAGTGACAATGGACTACTTTGCTTACCGAAACCGAAACCGGCGAAGGTTGGAATTCATGAGTATGTAAATCTCTTAATCTTTTGACTGAGGTAAAGCTAGCATTTTGAATCCAGATATTATACTCATTTATTTATTGAGTCTGAATTCTTCTATTGAGTATTCTAGTACTATATCTGCCAATTTTATAATGTAGAGTATATTTTCACATTGGGAAAATCAATCATGTAATAATACGAGGTGTGTTCAAAAGAAAAGGTGAATTTTGAATTTTCGCATGCTGTGTACATTTGATTATCGATTTTTTTTTTGTTATGTTGGTACACATATGTTTATCATATGTTAGCATTATCAGCCATTTTGGATTAGTGGTTTGTTTTTTACAACTGGAAAGGTTAGTCACGTTTTTGTGTGTTATTTGATTTTTTACTTTTGAAAAAAATGGATCAAAGAATATGTATTAAATTTTGCGTTAAAAATGGAATAAAGTGCTCCAACGCATTTTAAATGTTGACTGTGGCATTCGGAGAGTCTACTTTGTCTCAAAAAAGTGTTTATAAGTGGTACAAGCGCTTTACAGAAGGCCGAGAAGATGTTAATGACGATGAGCGTCCTGGAGTTGCAACCACGTCAACAAACGAAGAAAACATCGAAACAGTGAAGAAAATGGTTTTAGAAAATTGTCGAATCACTATTAGGGAAGTTGCAGAGGATGTTGGCATATCAATTGGCTCATGCCATGCAATTTTCTCGAATCTTTTGGGCATGAAACGTGTGGCAGCGAAGTTTGTTCCAAAATTGCCAAATTTTGAGCAAAAGCAACGTCGCATTAGTATCGCTCAGGAGTTGTTGAATTACGTCAACGACGATCCAGATTTGCTCAAAAGGGTCATAACTGGTGATGAAACGTGGGTATATGGTTATGACGTCGAAACCAAGGCCAATCATCCCAATGGAAGCGGCCAGAAGAGCCAAGACCGAAAAAAGCACGCCAAATTCGATCAAATGTGAAGGTTTTGCTCACTGTTTTCTTCGATTACAATAGCGTGGTGCATCATGTTCTTGCCAACAGGTCGTACGGTTAATAAGGAATACTACAAGGAAGTTATGCAATGTTTGCGTGAAGCAATACGGCTCAAACAATCGGAATTGTGGAAAAACAAATCATGGATTTTGCATCACGATAATGCACCAGCTCACACATCAATGCTTGTTCGTGATTATTTGGCCAAAAACAACACCATAATTATGCCTCAACCACCGTATTCACCAGATTTGGCTCCCTGCGACTTTTTTCCTATTCCCGAAACTGAAGAGACCAATGAAAGGAAAGCGTTTTGCCACAATTGATGAGATAAAGTCAGAATCGAAGAACGAGCTGATGGCCATACCGAAAAGCGCATTTCAGAAGTGCTTCGAGGATTGGAAGAAGCCCTGGTATAAGTGCATTATATCTGAGGGGGATTACTTTGAAGGGGAGAAAATGGATATTGATGAATAAATAAATACTTTTGGAAAAAATTCGAAATTCACCTTTTCTTTTGAACACACCTCGTATGAGTATTGATGGTGGCTACCACAATCATAACAGTCATCACTATACTACCTCTGTACATACATATGTGTGTGTATTTGTAAATGTCATTGTTTACTAATCATCACAATAATAATATCATGCATGAATGGATTTATCCTAACATTTTTTGTTCAGATAATATTAATAATATTTGGATGATTTGCATAACACCGTTTTTGTGAAAAATCACCTCAAGAGTGCTGGATAATGTTTTATAATTATTATTGTGTATGTGTTTTACATTTAAATAATACTCCCGTGGTAAGTAAAAACACAGTAAAACACATCCTTGAGACGCTAACGGAAGATGCTGTGTTTTTAATTACCACAGCAGTATAGGTATGTATGTACATACATATATCCCTTTAAGGACTGTCCAACACGTTCATGCACACAAAAAAAAAATTCCCGCGCTTGCTGGACTGTACTTTAGTACAGTTGCAGCCCAAACAACACAATCTTGCAGGGGTAGTATTTAACCTTGAGGTGGCTAGGATTTTTTCTATTATTTTTAACACATGCCTTTTAGGGTCCTCTTCCAAGTATAATGCAAAAAAATTCAGGCCTGAAAGGGATAAATTTACACTGTAAATAAATTAATGGAATTTATATTTTATTGCTTCTGAAGAATGACATTGTATACAATAACTAACCTATACGATGCGATCAATTGTTAATTGAAAACCATCTAAAATATGATCATTTTAAGGTTACTAAAAATCTGTGATCGGCTTTGTTGTTAGATTTTTCCGCACAATAGGTGTTTGGTTGGTATGTTCAAAGCCAACTTTAATATTATTTCCATCGAAAATACTGAAAAGCACATACAGACGGTTCCAAATTGTAACATGTTGAATCTGCAAAATTTCGATTTTCATGGATTCAACACCTTATGTTGGGACCGTTGATATTTTAAAAATCTTTCCATAAAAAAGAATGTGTAAAACAGATCTTTTCCGATGTTTTCAAACATCAGCAATGATTTCAGCAGCCCCTTGAGTCCTTTAGTCCGTTAGTAACTAGATAGCAGTAGAATAACTAAAAGACTACTGTTATCTAGTTACTTGTTCCCCACCGGGAACAAAAAGGACTCGGGTGGCGGGAAAGGTTGTACTACCTTTTTACCGTTTTTATTTTAATGTTGTGAAAGATTATTTCTATCTGATATTTTTATATGAATACTAGCTGAAGTATCCGGCGTTGCCCCGTGATTTCGAAAGTTACCCCTACCCCATTCCCAGTAGTTTTCCTCTTAATTTTAACATCAAGTGTGCAAAATTTCATCAAAAAGTGCCAAAATTCTGCTTTAACCTGTCGAACCCCAGACACGCACGACACGGTATATGACATAATATGCTAATTCGCACCAGTGCGTGTCCGGGGTTCGACAGGTTAAGGGGTGGGAAAGGGGATGGTTTTTCGAAATCTGATATATAAAAAGTTTCGAAAGTCAAGTGTGCAAAATTTCATCAATCTCGGAATAAAACTGTAGATTTGTATACAAAATAAACACCACCCGTCCGGGACATTCTTCTTTATATAGCAGATTGTATACCTATTCCCTGTTTTATCTACTAAAATAAAATAAATACCAATCTCCTTGTAAAGGTCCCAACTATGTATGTACATGCGTACGTACAATATGTATGTATATGCATAAAATGTGATTCAAGTTTTCCTCATCTTGTCTTTAATGTGAAAGAATATTTTATCAAAGTGACATTATATTGAATCCGTAGAACAGGTAATAAATCATTACAATTTGGCACTGGAATTGCAGAAATTGTTATTTTTGTATGATTTGTGCAGAGTGAATTTTTTTTGTAATTTAATAAAATATACATTTTTTTGCACACAAAAGATCACTACATGACCCAACACTGCCTTTAACTTTAGATGGAGTTGTGTTACAATACACACTTTAATTTTGGACACTACTTTTATAGCTGGGGTTCGGTAAATATGTACATATTAATAAATGAATTAAAAATTACTTTGTATCACCACTTTATTAATATATACATATCAACATGTTTTGAAAGTGAAGCTTTCCTCATCAGGAATATACAGAATAGTAAAAAATAATAATGTCAAGTATAGACAAATGATAAAAATAGAACACAATAATGTAAGAATAGAAAAATTATTAATATAAGCAAAAATTGATTAAAGTAAATAATAATTATTCTGAATTTGCCAATCATACTTTGCCAAGCAATTCTTAATTCATTTATTAATAATGACGCCACAAAGTGAATACCAATCTTTTGAAGAAATTATGTACATATTACATTAAAAAAAAATGATACAAATGTGTATATGCATTGTTTTCAAAGTTGTATCGAACGGGAACCTCGTTTACAACCGTATGAAATATCATTTATTTTTAGTTCTTCAATCAAAGATTAATCACATTAGGATAGATGAAACAATTAATATCAGTACCCCGGTGCTGAGACATTATTATGTTTAAATGAATTTTTATTTGAGATAATATTATATTTACTATGTACATATTCGTTGCAGGAAAGCAATATTGCCGTAACAACCAAAGCCATGTAAAAAGAAATGCAGGATTTTGAGGCTTATATATCAATTAAAAACCATAATATTGACAAAACGAAGAGTTTTTCCACGGGACCCAGATAGATCGACGCAGAAAAAAAAACCCTCTGGAATAGTGTATACAAAGCATCTTTGTGGGTAGTGGTGGTTACAGCAGTATTGCTGTCCTGCGACGGATATGTATATCCACATGGAACATGGAATGGCCTGAAAGTTTTAATTTTCCTTATATGTACTAAACTCTAGTTAATTAGATAATAACAATTTTCAGGAACACAATATGAACTCGTTGGTTTTTTGAGGTTTTTTTTTTAGCAAAAGCTACATATAAAGTACATACATACTCGTACATAATATCGTCGCCCCAAAGCTAAAGAGCGCTACACTTGTGCAAAAATTGACTATTGAGAACAATGCATTTTAACTGTTTGTGAATTGAAAATAATTGTGTGTAAGCTAATTTTTTATTATATATTTTGAAAGACCATATGTGACATATTCCTTAAAGATTGAAATATAATTTTTGTACAAATTAACAAATAATAATAAATTGAAGTGCATTCATCACTCCAAACTGTATAAATCTCATAAGCGCCCTTTTGCTTTTGGGACGAAGATCCTGTGGTTTTAGGTAAAAATATGATAAGTGCACAAATGCAAATTTTGCGGTATACGATTGCATTATGTTTCCTGTCCTCTTTAATTCGATATACCGAATTATGATGACTCTATTTTACACACAAATAATAGTCCACCAAACCGAACAAACCAGTCAATCCTATGTAGATTTTTTACAGGTTATATTTTAAATGTCAAAGTGTTATATATTTGCACTTATCATATTGTAGTTTATGCATGTACACGGTTATAAAAATCTGTTAGAGACCTTCCCATGTTCGGTGAGAGCTGGGAATTTCCCAGAGAAAGCTGATCTGCTTAAACCACATGTTAATATACATATACGAGTATACTCGTACATATACAACTTCAAAATAAATGTGCTTTATTGAGTACCTGCAAAAATTATCTTTCTTTACAATGTTTTCTGCTTAACAGCCCAGCCCTATACTACTCACTCGCCACCACATTCTTGTACAGCTGAGATACAATTGAAATCTAAGCTATTATAAGTCACAAAACATCGAGAATGCAACTCCGCTACTCATACATACTCGTAAATCATTGAGGAATACAAATGGAGTAAACATCAGCGTTCCAAGTATGGGTAACAACGAGAGGCCCTTTGGCATATAAAGATAACATGGGCTTCAGTCGATTATAAGAACTCCCGGATATGGATCTCCAATGATAACTTTCTTATAAAATCACTTTGGCACCAAAAAACTCCACAACATCCTTCCCCCAGATAGAAAACAAATAGAAAAGTTTTGTAAGTACAAGTCAAAAATAAAAGTCTGACTGAAAGAGGTCAATGAAACAACATTAAAAACCACACTAAAGACGACATAGAAGATGCACCTAATTACATAACATCAAAATAAATAAGTCTAGTCCGCCTCAGCACAGGACCCCTAGTGAGGAGGACTAAGAAAAACACAAAATTATCAAATAGTTAACAAAATATAATAACTAATGTGTGCCATTTTGTACCTTTAACTTGATTCTGTAAACATATTTATACTTTTTTGTTTTACCATAATCAATATTTGTGTAAATTGTTTTTTTTTTTTTTTTTAATGTTAAACTAAAGAAAAGCAAATTTTTTTATTTTTTTTTTATATGAATACCTCATAAGAGTCCCAACTGCTCCCAACCGTCTGGAGCCAGTGAGACTATGGCATTCCCAATTGGGGAACGTTGTGAGGCTGAAAGTATTGGGAAGGGGAAGAGGAAGGTGGGGAATACCTGGCTATTCAGATCTGGTCATCAAAGTCATTTCAAGAAACGTTTCAATTCTGAATGGTGGTCTTTCACCAGGGCGATACTGAGAGTATCTTCCACTCTGGCAAATAATGAAGTAGGCACACTGGTAACTCAAATGCTCCTGGACACGGCGGCCATCGGTCAGTTGTGTAGCGCGGCGACTTCGTTGAGTTTGTTCGGAATGATTTGTGCGACAACGACCGCTTCACCCCCCCTTCCTTTTCTACGTGCGTGAACAATATTTTTCACTGATTTTGCAAGGAATGTAGACTCTGTTTATATACCTCAAGGACATAAATAAGAACATTTTTCTGTTGGTTTTCATTTTTTCATTTCTATTTTGTATTAGCTAAATACCTTATATTGAACACCTTTAACATTTCTCAGCTACTACTACTAAAGAGCAAACTGAATAAATATGTTCAATTTATTGGAATAACTAATATTTAATCATTGAAGATGGATACTATTAACAAATTTCAAATAAAACATTAAACTGAAAAATACACAGAAAACAAAAGGGTATTAGTTGCATCTGGGAATCGAACCCAGGACCTCTGTCTTTCCGGGACAAGGTTCTACCACTGACCTAATGAGACCATTTACGTCAATGATTAAATATTTCAATGAGGTTTATTAACTTCAATGAATTGAATATTCTTTCTAAACTTGTAGAAAAACTCAATAGATGTCTCATATAAATAAAAATTGGATAGGTATATCCGAGACACTATCTAGATTGCAAATATATTCAGGTAGAACATTGCAGTCATATAAAAAGATAGCAGCCAATAATATGGGAATCAGTTGAGGATAATAAGTCTTAAATTAAAAGCATGATACCGATAAAAATTACAAAAAATATACTGGTCTCATTATTTTAGTGGTAGAATGTTGTCCCGGTAAGACGAGTCCTGGATTCGATTTCCAGATGCGAGTAATACTTTTTATTTTCTGTGTCTTTTTTGGTTTCCTGTTTCATTTGAAATATATTAATATTATCTTCAATGATACGGTAGATAAAGAAAATATTTTAAATAAATCAGGGGTACATAAATTAATTTGTAACGATTGCAACTATTTTTACATAGGAAAGACTTGTAGAAATTTCAGTATTAGAGTTAAGGAACACCTAAGGTGTTTAAATAATAACAACTATTCTGAATTTGGAAATCATATTTTAGAGACCAATCATTCATTTGATGTAAATAAAGGTCTAATAATTTTATATACAAATACAAGCGGTTTACAATTAGGCAAATTTGAATAAATAATAACAACTATTCTGAATTTGGAAATCATATTTTAGAGACCAATCATTCATTTGATGTAAATAAAGGTCTAATAATTTTATATACAAATACAAGCGGTTTACAATTAGGCAAATTTGAATAAATAATAACAACTATTCTGAATTTGGAAATCATATTTTAGAGACCAATCATTCATTTGATGTAAATAAAGGTCTAATAATTTTATATACAAATACAAGCGGTTTACAATTATGCAAATTTGAATAAATAATAACAACTATTCTGAATTTGGAAATCATATTTTAGAGACCAATCATTCATTTGATGTAAATAAAGGTCTAATAATTTTATATACAAATACAAGCGGTTTACAATTAGGCAAATTTCAATAAATAATAACAACTATTCTGAATTTGGAAATCATATTTTAGAGACCAATCATTCATTTGATGTAAATAAAGGTCTAATAATTTTATATACAAATACAAGCGGTTTACAATTAGGCAAATTTCAATAAATAATAACAACTATTCTGAATTTGGAAATCATATTTTAGAGACCAATCATTCATTTGATGTAAATAAAGGTCTAATAATTTTATATACAAATACAAGCGGTTTACAATTAGGCAAATTTCAATAAATAATAACAACTATTCTGAATTTGGAAATCATATTTTAGAGACCAATCATTCATTTGATGTAAATAAAGGTCTAATAATTTTATATACAAATACAAGCGGTTTACAATTAGGCAAATTTAAATAAATAATAACAACTATTCTGAATTTGGAAATCATATTTTAGAGACCAATCATTCATTTGATGTAAATAAAGGTCTAATAATTTTATTTAAAAATACAAGCGGTTTACAATTAGGCAAATTTGAAATTTTAGAAATCAGAAAAAGCGTTAATAGTGAATTAAATTTAATAAATAATCAAATATTGTTTTGAAATAGCTACCTCTTGAATTTATTTTCATATTAATATTGATGAAAAAAATATTTTCTTTTTTAATTTCCAATATAAATTTGTTATTCAATATTTTATAATAATTTTTTATTAACATTTTTGATTAATTACTTACCTACTTTAATTAATTTTTGTTTATGTTTATGATTTGTCTATTCTTACATTATTGTGTTCTAATTTTTATCATTTGTCTATACTTGACATTATTATTTTTAGTATTCTATATATTCCTGATGAAGAAAGCATCGCTTTCGAAACATGTAGATAACTGTGTATATGAATAAAGTGGTAAATACAAAGTATATTTTTTAATTCATTTATTAATAAATACGTATTTATCAAACGTTAATTAGAAATTGAAACATGGAATCAGCAGAATAAATTACATTCTTCCATATTTATTTACAATAAGAATTGTATTCTTAGGTTATCAGATTTGGAATAATGGCTTAGATTGGATCAATAAGAGTTTAATCGGTAATGTACAGGGCTGTTAAGTCAATTTATTTTATCAATATATTTGTATTGTTTTGAGTTCTCTGGAAAATCCTATGTGGAGGTAATAGTTTTCAAAGGTACAGGACCAAACAAGAAATGTATTCCTTAAGATATCAACTCCTCGTAGTCACCAGCGTGATAACCAGTCCATAATTATGGATTGATCATGACAGATTATGTGGAGTTGAGGTTAACAGAACCAGAGGCCAGGTCATCTGGTAGCAGGCATTAGCAGACCGAGACGGTGCTGGCCTATCTCTGAGATACGTAACGCAATCGAGTGAGTAAAATAATACAGATTCATTTTATTGAAATTTTATTTCATTGAAAGAATTCAACGTAAATTCTTCAAGTATATAAATTATAAATTTAATTTACACTTTGCAAATAATACCGAATCCTTAAAATTCCATAACTTCATTACGCTTCAAACGCAACGCTTAATATTTGATCAAATCTTGTTATTTAAAATTATGAATAATAGCTTGGACTCGCCAGAGTTCATTAACTTTATAAACATTCACATACCATCAAGACCAACCCGACTAACCGATTTCTTTTATATGCCCGCATACAGGGCCCAATCTTAGGATAAATTCTTCAATTCCCTGTATTTATGCACAATTTCACAATATCGGCATTCTCCACAATACCCTTTCAAAATATCGAACTGAAGTAATACGTACGACCACAGATTGATGCACGAGTATAAAACGTATTGAGAGCATCTCCTGCCCCGATCCTATCTTCCTCTTCCTCTTCCTCTCCCCCCTTTCTTCATGTTTTGTTTTTTCTTTATCTTGTTAGTTTCATAAATAAAACATATGTACTTAACCACTGTTGGCACAAGAAACTTTGTTGGCTCACCTTTTGTTAAACTTCCTTTGTATATATATTTGTATTAAAAGCTCTTTGTTTCTTGCAAATAAATAACTACTGAAGAGATGTTCCGGTAGAAGTGTGTTGTGGGTTTTGCTCACGTGCTGAAAGAGAGCTCAATCTTTCCTTACTACTGGAGAAATTAATCAAATATTTTTTTTTATTGTGTTCATGTTTAATTTGTAGTAATTCTCCATTTGAATAGTTTTGAAAAAATTAATATTATAACTATTATTATTATTTTTTTTTCATTGAAGATAATATTACCAACTCCCAAATCAAAACACGAAAACAAAAAGACATAGAAAAGATAACGGTAGCAGCTGGGATTCGAACCCAGGACCTCATGGTCTATCCGGGACCTGAGCTCTATGCCAACTGAACTGCCTCCCCAATCCATCCCGTCATTTTTATCGGTATCATACTTCGACTTCATACTAATAACTGTCCGAATTCCAGCTGCTAAGTTTTTTTTGTGTCTTTTCCGTTTCGTGTTTCGATTTAGTAGTTGTTAATACTATCTTCAATGATTAAAAACTTTTTACAATGAGGTTTGTGAGCTTCAATAAGTTATTTAAAAAATAAAAAGTTCTGCTAGATAATTATTATATTAATGACTATTTTTTAAACTAAATAATAATAATTATTATTAATATTTTAAAAAATAAAAAAAACATTTTCAAATATCGAATTTTATTCTTCTATCTGGATGACCTCCATACTCGAGCGGTTAAGATCCTTGATTTTGAATCCAAAGGTCGCAGGTTCAAATTCCGGCATGCGTGTAATCCGTGCGACATATCTCAGAGTTGTAGATACTCTCAGTATCCAGACCTGATTATTTATTTTTACTTATTTATTTTCCAAAAACAGTTATAAAGACCGATACAATGCAAAAGCGATAAAAAATTACAAAAAAATGGTTAGCACAATTATATAACATACGTGTAAAACAAAAATAGTTTCAAAAGCGTTATAAGTAGGAACATAATACTTAACTAACTAACTAAACATCACGCCGTTTCGCCGCAGGGGTAGGCAGAGAAGACGAACCGCCAAACAACTCGATCTTGGCATACACTTCTTGCTTCATTCACTTTCATACAACGTCTCATACATTCTCTTCTGTTATTCCGACTTTCTGACATGGCCCGACTCAAGTATTTGATTCACTTGATCGTGCCACGTCTTCCTTGGACGTCCCCGGCTTCTTCTTCCATTCACATTCGCGTCATATATTCTCCTTACACTCCTTTCTTCATTCATTTGCTCTACATGCCCAAACCATCTATCTAATAGTTCGTGCTTAAAATTATTGTAGGTTATGCGAAAAATATCCATATTTCCTGCTAGGCAGTTGATTAACCTAGCAAGTCTTCCCAGAGGCATCACCATTGGTAAGTTAGTTCTGCACCTGGGAAGAAACAGAAGCCTGTGTTGGTGGCCTCACGTGAAATTATCGGGGACCTAAAATCCTATTTCAGCCAGGATGTCAGGTATCGATAATACACCGTTCAATAGTTTATGAGCCATAAGTAGTAATGCTATATCTCTCCTAGAACTTAGACTGCAAATACCCAGCATTCCCGAGAGAAAAGCTGTTGGAAACAGCCATGGGTAAAATCCGAACTCCCTCATGTAGAGGAATCATAAGAATTTCTTTTGGATTTTCCATTAGTACATAGACGGTGTCCTCTGGCCCTCATACCTGAGATCCACTCTCGAGAATGCTACGGAATAAACTGAAGTAAAGCAGCCTTATAACTGCAAGGTTTGTCAACTCCTTTGAACTGTGTATGACAAAACCTAACATTTTTGTGGCTGATTTGCATATCTTTTCGATGTGAGTATGAAATGTTAAACGAGTGTCAAAAACAGTTCCCAAGTCCTTACAAGTCGTCATGTGCTTCAGAGACATATCTTTCATATTGTAATTAAAATATACAGTCTTGTATGACCTCATAAAGCACATAACTGAACACTTTTTAAGGTTAAAATCGAGTTTATTAACAATACTCCAGTCAATAATTCCATTAATATCTTCTTGAAGTTGCCTACAGTCTTCTAATGTACTTACTCTCATGAACAGATTAATGTCTTCAGCAAAAAGTAAAAAACGGACGAATTTGTTATTTTTTCTAATACTATTTATAAAAATTAAAAATAATAGTGGTCCTAAATTTGATCCCCGTGGTACGCCAGAGTATGTGCGATATGTGACGGAGTTTCATATACCGTAAGATGCAAATTGTTCTCTTCCGTTAAGATAATTTCTAAAGAGTTTCAGTAAATTTGCAGAAAACCAATCTCTTCAAGCCTACTTAGGAGAACTAAGTGATCAACCGTAACGAAAGCCTTCGCAAAGTCGTGGTATGCTGTGTAAACTTGTTCATTGTTATCGAGTGCTCTCGTGACGTAATCTGTAAATATAAATAAATTCGTAGTGGTTGATCGCCCATGTCTAAATCCATGTTGCTGCTCAATCAAAAATGGTTCAACTTTGTCATATACATATTTGTGGATAATCATTTCCAGTAACTTAGCGGGTGCGGAAAGAATAGCTACGGGTCGGTAGTTGGTTGCTGGATACTTGTCACCATCTTTGTGTAAAGGGGTGACCTTTGAAAGCTTCCGTAGTTTGGGAAAAATTCCATTTTTGATAGTGAGATTAAATATATATAAAAGCGGCCTAGATAATGATTCGGAATATCCCTTAATAACAAAGCCTAATTAGCCAGCTACTTCCCCACCTTCCTATTCCCTATCACCTCTTCCCCTCCTCGCTCCCCTTAACCTCACAATATACTGAATATTCCCCAATTGGGGGTGCATTGAGCAGTTGGGACTATTGTGCGGTGTTCTTATAAATAAAAGAAAAAATAAAATATGTAATAAATTTCATTGACCCTTCTAGGGCTTAGGACTCAAAAGTTCTTATGTAAATAAGGAACTCCAGTCCATTTTTAATATTTTTTATCCACATTGAAGTTTTAACTTAAAGACCAGTATTTTTTTTCTTTAAGTTTCATTTTTATAGTAAACCCTGTTAAAACGATTGAAATCTATGAATTTGCAATTAGACAGATTTAATTTATGGAAGAAAGCATTCGTTTTGTGGCTTGACATTACAATTTAAATTAAAGAAATTTTTTGTTCCCTCAGAAATACGACCAGCTTTTTATACTGATAATACCTTAAGCAAACTTTTAACTAATTGTAAAGATAAAGAAGAGACATTAAGCCATTCTGGCATCTATAAACTTAACCTCAACAATTGCCCAGCAATTTATATAGGTAAAACCGCAAGAAATGTCAACATTACAGTAAAAGAACACATTAGATGTTTAACAAGTATAGGTTTTTCAGAATTTGCGAACACTTAATTAATACTAACCATACTTTTGATAAAAATACAGGCGTAAAAGTACTACATAAAAATGGAATAGGTTTGGGTCTTAATACCTTAGAAGCATTAGAAATATCAAAATCAAAAAAATGAAAAATAATTGTCGTATTTTAAATAAACAATTAGATTTAACCTAAAGTCTGATTTTAAGGATGTTCCCTTTCTTCGCCTGCCCTTCCCATATCCCTCTACCGCCCCCACTCTGATGCTCTGTCCTGTTCTACTCTGTTATACTGTCTCTTTCCCCCACTTTCAATGTCTTCATTATGATATATCTCTATATGTTAATTTAGTTTATACAAGGTGTGTTCAAAAGAAAAGGTGAATTTTGAATTTTCGCGGGCTGTGTACATTCGATTATCGATTTGTTTTGTTATGTTGGTACACATATGTTTATCATATTGTATGTTAGCATTATCATCCATTTTGAATTAGTGGCTTGTTTTTGACAACTGGAAAGGTTAGTCACGTTTTTGTGTGTTCTTCGATTTTTACTTTTGAAAAAAATTGATCAAAGAATATGTATTAAATTTTGCCTTAAAAATGGAATAAAGTGCTCCAACGCATTTAAAATGTTGACCGTGGCATTCGGCGAGTCTACTTTGTCTCAAAAAAGTGTTTATAAGTGGTACAAGCGCTTTACAGAAGGCCGAGAGATGTTAATGACGATGAGCATCCTGGAGTTGCAACCACGTCAACAAACGAAGAAAACATCGAAACAGTGAAGAAAATGGTTTTGGAAAATCGTCGAATCACTATTAGGGAAGTTTTTATTTATTTATTTATTCATTCATTAACGCCCCAAAGGGCTTTTACATATTTTAACATTAAAATGATTATGTATACAGAACTTAAAAAAATAAAAAATAACATGATGCCATAGTAACATATTTATAATATATATGAAGGTATAATAATGTATAAGTGCATTCCACAGAGAAGTTACAAAGGGAAAGGTTTTTAATTTGTAGATACTACATTTTTTTTTAATAAAAATATATAGCCTGATCTACATGATACATAATACACAAGTGCATAATATAATACTCTTATAATATGAGTGCATGACATTGTGAAAAAAAATAATTGTGTTTTTATATTTCGGATGATGTAAAAATGTATGAAATTGCATAATACATAATCTGATATATGATACATAGAAAGAAAAAAAGAGGAACAAGTTTTTGGATTGTAGATGAGTATAAAGATAATATATATAAAAAAAGAATAATTAAACAATAGCTCTTATACGATGCTCTTATAATTGTTGCAACATAAAAATATCGTTCAGGTATCTTTTAAATATGTCTAAACTTATGTTAAATATATCTATAGCAGAAGTGAATTTATTTCCAAGTATATGTAGACGAGAAATGGGTGCATGCATTTGGTAGATTGTCCCAGAATTATTGTTACAGAATAACATATTTTGCCAAGTTTGTCGATGAAGTACTTTGAAATTGATTAGTTGCAGGAGTTCACAACAGTCTAATACACAATAAATAATTTTAAATAAAAAAGTTAAGTCTGTTATTCTTCTTCTGTTTTCTAAAGTATGTATTTTTAGTGTATTTAGCAAGAATGTATAGTTTATGTGTTGTATTGGTATGTGTAGTTTGAAGTTAATAAAACGTAAAAATTTGCGCTGCACGCTTTCAATATTTTTTTATATGAATGATATAGTATGGGGACCACACTATGGAATTATATTCTAATATGCTACGCACTAGTGACAAATATACGATTTTTATAACTTCCAGCGAATCAAAGTCTTTGATAGTTCTAATTATAAATCCCAATGTCTTCATACCTTTATTAGTTATTTGTTGAATGTGATTTACAAAATTTAATTGTGTATCAAACAAAACTCCGAGATCACTAATTTCGTTGACTTTTTCCAAGATTTTGTTATCTATAGCGTAGTTAAAGGGGTTTTGATTCGACAAAATGTCAGTGTCTTGCATTTATCAACGTTGAGAAATAAGTTATTAGCGATACACCAATTATGTAATTTATCGATGTTTAACTGTAAGATTATGCAGTCGCTAATATTGGATATTTCTTTGTATATTTTAATATCATCGGCAAAAAGTAGAACTTCTATATCGTCGAAACAAGTTATTATGTCATTAATGAATATTAGAAATAGAATGGGACCGAGATGACTTCCTTGCGGCAGACCACTAGTTGCATTAAGTACCTTAGATTTTAAAGACTTAATTTTGACGAACAAGATTCTGTTAGATAAGTAACTTGAGAACCAATCCAACATGTTGCCTCTCAGTCCTAGTACATATAATTTTCTAAGTAATAATTTATGGGATACTTTATCGAAAGCTTTTGAAAAGTCTGTATAGATACTGTCAACTTGTTTTTTATTCGTGAAGGATTCCGTAATATAGTTTTGGTAAAGTAATAGATTAGTAGTAGTTGATCTTCCACTGACGAACCCGTGTTGTTTTTTATCAATTACTTTGAGTATTGATGGATAAATTAAGTCGAGAACAAGGGATTCAAAAATTTTTAGGAGTGCTGATTGTATACATATTGGACGATAGTTTTTTATGTCTGTGTCATCACCTTTTTTGAAAATTGGGGTAATATAACTAGATTTCCAACGAGTTGGAAAATATCCAGAAGAAAGTAAATTGTTAAATAATATGGTAAGTGGACTTGATATTGTAGATGCGCATTGTTTAAAAAATATTGGCGGAATGTTATCTGGGCCTGCAGATTTGTTGGGGTCAAGGGAAAGTATTTTATTTAGGCAAGATTCCCGTGTAATGTGGTAGTTCTGTAAATGTAACGTGTTATGATATGTATATGATGGTATTTTATTTTCCGATATTTCGTCTTCGTATACGCTTTGGAAATGATCCGCAAACAAATTAACAATGTCGATGGTGCTATTAGCTATTTTGCCATCATAGTGCATTGTAGGGGGGTAGTCTGAGCTTTCATTGTTTAATTTTTTGACAAAATTCCACAGGTTTTTTGACTCCAGTGCATTTTTCTCAATGGAGGTGGTGTGTGCTTTATAGCACAGTTTGGATAGTATTTTACATTTTTTTCTTGTTGCTGAAAAGTTTGAGTAGTCATCGATTAGGTGAGTAAGTTTAAAAATTTTGTGTAACTGTTTTTTTTGTTTGAGCAGTAATATAAGGTCCGTGGAGAACCAAATTGGATATGTTCTGTGTTTTGGTGAATACAATGGTACATAAGATTTTATATTGTTGGAAAATGTTTGATAAAGTTTTTCTAAGGTTTGTTCGATATTACTATCATCAGTCAAGAAAGTCCAATCAGTATTACTGAACTGGTAATTAATAGAATCGTAATCGGCGTTTTTGAAGTTGAGTGCTGTTTGTTTCAATGTGGGTTTGTATATGTACATATTAACTGTAATGTGTAGGGGAGGATGATGACTATCCACCGATATGAGCGGATCGTTTGACTTTTCAACACACAGTTTAGAGCAGTTAAAGAGAGCTAGATCTAAAAGGCGGTCACATGTATTGTACACAAAATTATGTTGATGTAAATTCAAATAGTTTATCGTATCTATCACTTCACGTGCTGGGTCATTACAACTTTCATTTATAATATAGCCATTGTCACTAAAATTCCATTTCAAATTGGGAAGATTGTAATCACCGACGATAATAATTTTAGATGAAGGATGTTTTGAAGTGAGAAATTCAATGTCTTCACAGTGTTTCTTGTATGTTTGAATATCAGAGTTTGGCAGTATGTATATAGTTCCAATGATGATTTTTTCAATGGGGGTAATAATTTGCAAAAATAATTGCTCCAGCGAGCTATTTTGTGTGTTTAGTTTTTTTACTGATAAAGTTTTCTTAGTTGCTATCAGAACTCCGCCTCCTCTTGATTTGGTACTAGATTTTGAGTTTCTTTCGCACCGAAATATCTTGTGGTTCGTAAAACCAAGTTCTGGAGACTTTATTTCTGGGACGAGCCAAGTTTCAGTAAGGATGAATATATCAGTAAGTTGCAGAGGATGTTGGCATATCAATCGGCTCATGCCATGCAATTTTATCGGATGTTTTGGGCATGAAACGTGTGGCACCGAAGTTTATTCCGAAATTGCTAAATTTTGAGCAAAAGCAACGTCGCATTAGTATCGCTCAGGAGTTGTTGAATGACGTCAACGACGATCCAGATTTGCTTAAAAGGGTCATAACTGGTGATGAAACTTGGATATATGGTTATGACGTCGAAACCAAGGCCAAATCATCCCAATGGAAGCGGCCAGAAGAGCCAAGACCGAAAAAAGCACGCCAAGTTCAATCAAATGTGAAGGTTTTGCTCACTGTTTTCTTCGATTACAATGGCGTGGTGCATCATGAGTTCTTGCCAACAGGTCGTACGGTTAATAAGGAATACTACAAGGAAGTTATCAACGTTTGCGTGAAGCAATACGGCTCAAACGATCGGAATTGTGGAAAAACAAATCATGGATTTTGCATCACGATAATGCACCAGCTCACACATCAATGCTTCTTCGTAATTATTTGGCCAAAAACAACACCGTAATCATGCCTCAACTACCGTATTCACCAGATTTGGCTCCCTATGACTTTTTCCTATTCCCAAAACTGAAGAGACCAATGAAAGGAAAGCGTTTTGCCACAATTGATGAGATAAAGTCAGAATCGAAGAACGAGCTGATGGCCATACCGAAAAGCGCATTCCAGAAGTGCTTCGAGGATTGGAAGAAGCGCTGGCATAAGTGCATTAAGTGTACATTTCTGATGAAGGTGGAGCTCAACCGAAATCGGTCTATAATGCATAAATGTCAATAAAATAAAGTGGTTTAAAACAAAACTGTAAGCGACCATTGTCGTTACAAGACTGTAAACATGTAGGGTGCTGGTCAAGTCACTTTCTATGCTTCTGGGGGTACGGGGCCGACTATCCTTGAGGCAGGTTCAGGAATCCTTCAGGTGGGAGGCAGGGGAAATGAAAGACTTTCTTTCGTTACAAGATGTGACTGGGTACGAGTCACGATTGCTCGTCCGAGTGTGACTGGTTTATTTTCAGAAATTTTCGCTTTTATATCATTACAAAGTGATACAAGTTTTCAACACCAGGGGCGCTGCTGAGGCAGACATGTAAATGGGGGTCCGTGCACGGTACTGCGCTGCTACGGGGTTAGTTGCATTGTCAAAAACCCGCAACACGGTATCGTGCTGTCGCGGAGTCGGATGTGTTATCGAAGTGATAGGAAAGTCTGCCACACGGTACTGGGCTTCTGCGGAGTCAATCTATTATGGAAATTACCGTGTGCTCCAATCACGTCGATAACACTGCGAGACAAAACAAATGTTATAAATCTTACATAAGATACAATGCCAATAGTACAATACAAATCACGAAGTACATTGATAAACATAATGTTGCCAAATTGGAAAGAATAATGATTCTTACGAATAAACGATCACGTCGGTTACACTACCCCCGTGCAGTGAAACTGGACTAATTTTCATCCAGACGTGTTCGTCGTTGTCCACAGCGGCCGGTCGGCTGAGACCGGCTGGTGAGCTGCATGTCGGCCTGGGGCACATTCTTGTTTTGAGCGGGAACGATCCCCCCCATCGGGAATAATAGCCGGGGCGATGTCGCGTCTCCTGAGAAGACAGCGGGCTTCTGGGATCCGCGTATAATTCTGCGGGATCGGGTCTGTGGCCAGGATGGTGTGATGCTGTACACCTGAGTGTGGCAGCTATCGTCTCTTCGGTGGGGTCCGCTTATGGCAGGGCTGCGTGTAAAGCCGGACACTTCGGGGTCAGGCAGTACGGGGCTGCACATCTCAGTGCAGCAGTTATTGATGTCTCGGTAGAGCCCGCTTACAGCAGGGCTGCGTGTAGAGCCGGACACTTTGAAGTCGGGTAGTGCGAGGCTGCACATCTCAATGCAGCAATTATCATCACTTCGGTGGGGCCCGCCTATAGCAGGGCTGCGTGCAGAGCCGGACACTTTGGGGTCGGCTGGTGCGAGGCTGTACACCTGAGTGCGGCAGCCATCGTTTCTTCGGTGGGGCCCGCCTATGGCAGGGCTGCGTGTAGAGCCGGACACTTCGGGGTCGGGCTGTGCGAGGCTGCGCACTTCAGGGCAGCAGTCGTTGTCATGTAGATGGGGCTCGCCTATAGCAGGGCCGTGAGCAGAGCCAGACACTTCGGGGTCGGGCTGTGCGAGGCTGCGCACTTCAGGGCAGCAGTCGTTGTCATGTAGATGGGGCCCGCCTATAGCAGGGCCGTGAGCAGAGCCAGACACTTCGGGGTCGGGCTGTGCGAGGCTGCGCACTTCAGGGCAGCAGTCATCGTCATGTAGATGGGGCCCGCCTATAGCAGGGCCGTGAGCAGAGCCAGACACTTCGGGTTCGGGCAATGCGAAGCTGCGCACTTCAGGGCAGCAGT